>JACTOM010000934.1:12159545-12196171 GCA_015832385.1 Elymnias hypermnestra
TTTTTTTTTGTTATCATCATCACAATATTTAATTTAAAAAATATTCTATATCTATATATATATAGAGCAATTCATTCACTCCCACGCTTTTTTGTCTTCTAAGTATTCTTTCAAATTATAGAATGATTTCTCAATTAGTTTTCTTTTAATAAAAGATTTAAATTTATTAAGAGACATTTTTGTAACTTCTTCTGGGAGTTTGTTATAGAACCGTATACAGTTACCCTTGAATGACTTGTCAATTTTATGTAGCCTACTAGAATTTACAGCAATTTTATTTCCATTTCTTAAGTTATATGAGGTGCATTCACTTTTCTTCCTAAAAGAGTCAATATTTTTATGGACGTACAACAAGTTTTCTAATATATATACGCCGTGAACTGTCATTATTTTTACTGCTCTGAATTTGTTTCTTAGCGACTCTCTTGGACCCATATTGTAGATCGCACGAACGGCCCTTTTCTGCAGCACAAATATTGCATCTATATCAGCAGCATTACCCCAAAGTAAAATGCCATATGACATAATGCTGTGAAAATAACTGAAATAGACCAGCCTGGCAGTTTCAACGTCCGTAAGACGGCGAATTCTTTTAACCGCGTAAGCCGCAGAGCTGAGCCTGTTCGATAGACCTCTTATATGGGGCCCCCACTGTAGTTTACAATCTAAAGTAATGCCTAGAAAAACGGTACTATCTACCAGATCAAGTTCCTCATTATTAAGTTTAACAATGGTTCTCACTTGCTTTACGTTTGGTAATGTGAATTTAATACATTTTGTTTTTTTCCCGTTCAGTAATAAGTTGTTTGCTTCAAACCATTGTACTACTTTATTGAGCGAATTGTTTACCTCGTCAAAATCTGTTTGTTGTCGATTAACTTTGAATATTAGAGAAGTGTCATCAGCAAACAAAACTATCTCATGACCGTCCTTGAAAAAATAAGGAAGGTCATTAATGTAAATGAGGAATAGAAATGGCCCTAATATGGAACCCTGTGGGACACCTAGTTTAGTTACAGACCCTTCTGACAGTTTTCCATTAACACAGACCTTTTGTGTTCTATTAGTTAAATAGGAATTCATCAGGTCTAATGCTGCGTCTGTGATGCCATGATGTGATGATGATGATTAAGTTGCCAACTTAAAATCGAAATTATAAAACGTTAAATCCAATAGACCAAAACTAAAAAAATACCTTAAATATATTAATTTGTAAAAAAAGAAGGGAGTATAAAAAGTATTCCTTCTTAGGATTTTTTATCGAAAAAAATCGATTTCATTGTAGAAAAGAATCGATTTTCATACCATTTCGATGCTTGGTATTTTATATCGATACGTCAACAAGCCTATACTGGTGGCGAATATGTTAATATTTGAACATCTATCCGTTACATCCAACGCCAAATTTAATTTGGAAAGGTCCAATAAAAGGCTGAATTGCAAAAAATACGCAAGTCTTCGACGCTCGTATGAAAGTAAACCTTTTAGGGTTGACACTTATAAATGTAAACAAAGCTGTATATGAACACATATATATTACGAAACAAATTTGGTCGGCATTGAGAAGGTCACAGTGAGACAATCTTAAAAGATAGACATATGCTGTTACAGACTATATTTTAGGTCTTTTAAAGGAGAACCATTTTGTCGTACATGATTATTGCGATATTTTAACCGTTTACGCTGTGCACGCAACGGAAGCTCTCAAAAGGATAGATACCATTTCCAAACTTTCTTCATTGGTGTGCATGGCACTTATTGGTTTTAGCGAATTATTAGTCTTCCTTGGTCAATTGACTAAAAATTATTTTTAATCGGACCAGTAGCTCCTGGGATTAGCGCGTTCAAACAAGGAAACTCTTCAGACATATAATATTAGTATGGCTTTATGGAAACAATTATCAGATCTATACATTTATAAAAAAATACATTAATTTACTAAGTGCTTCAAATTATAGATATTAGAGGAGCACAGATTTAAGATTATTGCATTTCGGCGAAATTTAGCGGAAAACCGATGGGATCAATTAATACTGATTTTATTTAGTTAATCAAGTATTTGACAAGGGATCCTGAACTATACAATTTCAATATTTCAAATTACACTTCACTGTCAAGTGCCATGGGACATGGCCCACGGGACTTGAGCCATTGGAAATGGGACAAGGGACTAAAAGTACGACGCCACCTATTTGATGGGTCTTTATGACGTGTATTTAAATTATTTTTGCTGCAATTGATAAAAAAATACAAAAAAAACAAACCTAGTTTGGTGGCACATGATAAATAATGCATGATACTGACTGTTATATTAAAGAAAGTTGACTGTATATTGTCACGGAACACAGGCCATGGGCCATGGGCCATGGGCCACAGGACTTAAAGTACGACGCTACCAATATGATAGATCTTTATGACATGTAATCAAATGATTAAAAAACTACAAAATTGGCAACCTTGTTTCAAGACTCGTGATAAATAATGCATGGTATTGACTGTCAAATTATCAAAGGTTGACTGTATACTAAGGGACACGGGACACAGGCCATGGGCCACGGGCCACGGTTCACGGGACTTAATGTACCACGCTATCAAATGATGTATATTGCAATTGTTAAAAAAAAACTACAAAAGTGGCCAACTTGTTTCGAGGCTCGTGATAAATAATGCATGTTACATTAGGCAACGAATTATCAGTATGTTTATCACAAAATATTACTCAGCAGCATGAAATAATTGCGTATTCTTTTATAGTGTTCGAGGGAGATGTTCCCCGGGTGTCCACTTGGCAGCTCCCGCGTCTCTCCCACCTGTAGCTATATATGTAGGTGCCTTCTTACATTTTAGAGCATATTGATATATTTGTAAGTCTGTTTTGAAGGCGGTTCTTTTTTTGTTAAAATTTATATTTCTTTTTGATTTTTAGTGAATTTGAACTAAACGTGTTGCAATGCAGCAACAAACGTAAGGTCATTCCTATTTGATTACTGACACTTATATTTTCTGCCTTAAACCGCACCCTTACTGTAAGCCGTTGAGGAGATCCATTGATCTTCATATTTAACTACGACTAGCACTTGACCATACCGAAGTTATGGTAGGCAACTCAAATATCTGCATTGCCTATAGTATCGTTCATTTTCTCCCTTTGTCATGGAATCCATCATCAGAACCTTACCAAACTATCACAAAACAACCCTTGAAGTATATCCTTTACGATAAAAAAAGAATCATCGAAATCGGTTGGCGTGATCTTGAGTTATTCGTCCATTTGTTGCGCACATGCTTAATGCAAATTTATCCGGTTTCCTCATGGATGCCATCATCAGAACTGAATTTAAAAAAAATGTGACCCTATGACGAGCACCACCTTTCTTTAAAAAAAAAATCATCAAGATCGGTCCACCCAGTCGGGAGATATGAGGTAACAAACATAAAAAAAATACAGACGAATTGATAACCTCCTCCTTTTTTTGAATTCGATTAAAAATACATTAATACAGTGAAGCAAAACAGGTTGAGGTAACCTATATCCAAATTGTATAAAAAGGTGTTAATATACCTGACATAGGTAATCGATACTTTAAATGAAGGAATAATAAAAGACCATAATTTTTTTATGCTAAATTAAGTCTTATTCAATCAAAAGACCCTTTCATCAACGTATCATTTCACGCGACATTGGCTGCGGTCAATTCACAAACACACCTGCTTCACGGTTTATACGTCGTAACGTTTATAGATATTAGATGATAACTAAACACTTATCTCGTAAAAAAAAAGCAATACCATCTTTATATACTAGCTGTTCCTCACGTATTCCCTTATTCCGTGGAAACATGAGATAAAAGACCCCCTTTATCACATCAAAAACCCTTAACAACAGTAACCATAACTGTGTTCCTCGCTTATATATCCCGATTCCGTGGTAATATGTGGAAACTTATTCCTAGTGTGCGAATACATTGCGACAGGAATAACTATGCCAAATTTCAAATCAATCGGACCTATATTTTCATAGATGTCGTAATAAACAAGTGAGCGATTTAGGTATCAATTTGCTACAATGTATTCACCTGACAAACAAATCCTTTGATGTTACAAACATACTAGATCATTTATATGTATGTTTAGGTAAGACAGCGTTATTGAAAAGGATTTAGAAATAATTTTGATACAATATATTCATCTGACAAACTCATCCTTTGTCATTACAAACATACTAGATCTTATATGTATTTTTACGTAAAACAAAGATATTCAAAAATATTTAAGTATCTATTTGCTACAATATATTCACCTGCGCAACAAATCCTTTGACATTACAAGCATAATTGATCATTTATATGTTTGTTTAGGTTAGACAGCGTTATTTAATATGATTTAGAAATAATTTTGCTATAATATATTCACCTGACACACAAATCCTTTGACATTACAAACACATTATATTATTTATATGAATTGATAAATAAGCAGTTTTATTCAAAACAGATTTAGTTATCAATTTGATATAAAATATTTACCAATATCGTTTCACCTGACAAACAAATCCCTAAACCTTATAATGCCTAAAATGCTACCTCAAAATCTATTGTGTTTTGTGAATATTTCACGATATTCGTTGTTAGGAAAGCAGATAATTTGAATGTTCCGACTCACGTGCCTTTATTGTACACCTGAGGGAATCGAATAAATCAATTTCTATACGTTGTACGTTTATTTTAGCATCATCACGTGGGTTTGCCTTCATTTTTAATTTCATGATTTTNAATTTGCTACAATATATTCACCTGACAAACAAATCCTTTGACATTACAAACATACTAGATCATTTATATGTATGTTTAGGTAAGACAGTGTTATTGAAAAGGATTTAGAAATAATTTTGCTACACTATATTCATCTGACAAACTAATCCTTTGACATTACAAGCATACTAGATCTTATATGTATTTTTACGTAAAACAACGATATTCAAAAATATTTAAGTATCAATTTGCTACAATATATTCACCTGACAAACAAATCCTTTGACATTACAAACATACTAGATCATTTATATGTACGTTTAGGTTAGACAGCGTTATTTAATATGATTTAGAAATAATTTTGCTATAATACATTCGCCTGACACACAAATCCTTTGACATTACAAACACATTGTATTATTTATATGAATTTATAAATAAGCAGCTTTATTCAAAACAGATTTAGGTATCAATTTGATATAAAATATTTACCAATATCGTTTCACCTGACAAACAAATCCCTAAACCTTATAATGCCTAAAATGCTACCTCAAAATCTATTGTGTTTTGTGAATATTTCACGATATTCGTTGTTAGGAAAGCAGATAATTTGAATGTTCCGACTCACGTGCCTTTATTGTACACCTGAGGGAATCGAATAAATCAATTTCTATACGTTGTACGTTTATTTTAGCATCATCACGTGGGTTTGCCTTCATTTTTAATTTCATGATTTTTATTAAATTCTTACCATTTGTTCTAAAGATATCGTAAATTATATCAAACCAAAAAACGATTCAGTAGATATTTTAATAACAATGTTATCTGTTACTGTTATTAAATATATGTAACTGTTATTGCTTTTTTTTCGCTGGGAAATGCTTTATGCACGCCGGATGTAAACATCCGGGAGCGTGGAACTCGCTGGTCGTACCAGGATACCCATTAAAACCCAGCGGAACCCTCTTCATCCAGGTGTGTCCAGATGTCCACTGACGCATTCAGCTCTGGCGCCCTGAATGAATCCGACTTAAGGGTTTAGTTTAGTTGAGGTAGAGCAGGCGAGCAAAATTGCGCCTCCTAGCGCCCCCCTCCTCCGGCGAGAGGGGGTAGCGCCTGCCATAACCTCCCTTTGCCTGTTAAGTGACTCCTTCTGCAAGATGACAGCCTCGCAGAAGGACTTCACTACTCTCCAACTTGACTCATCGCCAATCATAGCGCCCACAATGCTGGGGAATGAGAGATCACTCCCAATCAGCGAAGCCAAGATGTGACGCTGAGGTCCTCAAGCCTGATAATTTGCTACTGAGTGGTGCGCGGTGTCGACGGCAGCCCCACAAATACGGCAAGCAGGCGTTTCTTCGCAGCCTACAATCTGGTGGTGGTGGTACTTGCCGAAGCAACCATGTCCAGTTAACACCTGCACCAACCTGTAGGTTAGCGTACCGTGCCCCTGGCAAACCAATCTTCCAAGAATGGACGCACCGCTGCAACCGTGGCCACACCTGCAGATGGAGACCCGAGGTCGTCCTTCTACCTTTCAATTCGGGTCCTGTCGGATAGGATCCTGATTCTCTGGACCTCTTCAGCATCAGGCCATTCGCCTCTGTTCTTTGCAGCTGCCCGACAATGATAGACAGCCGCCAGAACCTCCGCCCTGAGCTCCCAGGGGGAATCGCCCGCAAACTGTTATTGCTACTATTACTTTTCTTTGTTTTAAAATGTACTTTATTAAGGTTGGATATTTGTAAATGTATTCCATTTCTGGTATTAAATACTAGATACTGTTATTGATACATTCATTTTTTCATTGTTTTAAAATGTACTTTAACTTATAGTCTTAAGGTTCAATTTAATTTACAATAAGGTAATTAATGTTCCAATGTTTCTTCACTCATAGGAGTGCGAGTTGTTTTGATCGCAAAAATCCACCATATGACTCTACTACGGGTTTACAAGCTATTAAGTAGTCGCACAAAGAAAATTTTATGATAAAAAAAAACAATTTATATACAGACAAATCATTATTCTTATATGTTACACGTAAGTGTAAAGGTGAAATAATTTATTGTGCTCCGAGTCGGAAACATCAAACACGAGACAAAGGAAATTGAAAAACTTCACGCCGTTTTCTTTATGATATCGCCCTAGGTGGTCTAATAACTAGGTTATTTATGGAAAGCCTACGAAGGCTGTATTGCTTTTTGTACATAACAAGTTGATAGTGAAAACGGCCTATATATACAATTATCGTATAGAGAAAATCCTCATCCTGTATGGATCAGAGTGCTAGGGCACCAAAGGGGAGAATAAAATGAAATTGCATGTAGCGGAGATGCGAATATTGAGATGGATGTATGGAGTAGCAAAATTAGATAAGATTAGGAATGAGTATATTAGAGGAAGTGTGAAAGTAGCACCAGTGACCGAGAAGTTAAGGAGTGGAAAGCCATGTATGCAAGAGGGCCCTAAATATGATGGTAAGCGGCAGGGCCGAGACAGGGCGACCAAAAAAAGTATGGATGAACTGTGTGAAAGAGGATATGTATGTAAGGGGTGTGAATGTGGAAATGACAGCTGATAGAGTGAAGTGGCGAAAGGAAACATGTTGTGCCGACCCCACCTAGTGGGATAAGGATAAAGAAAGGATGATGATCGTAAAGACAAAATCAAGTAAATTAGTTATGTGGATATTGGTAGACGACACAATTCTTATCTGGATATGGGTTTGTACGGCTTTTTATTTCTGCTCAATATCACATAGGTCCTTTTTGTGTGTAATTTTTTTCTAGAATCGTGGTGTTCTTGTATCCGTATCTATAAAAAATGCTCAGAAATTTAAAAACTAGTTTCCAGAAAGTTTATAGCCGATGTTAAGTTTCGTCGAGAGATTTTTTTAAATAATTTTGAACGACTCGAAAGACGTGTAACAGAAAAATCAAATAAAAACACTTTTGATTTATAAAACTAGCAGTTTCCTGTGTCACCACGGTCTCTATCTATCTAGGAAATCTTATTTATAGCAAAAGAAATCTTGGATAAATTTTAAGTCAATCGCAGTTTTCATCGTCTTGTAAAGAGTGAGTGAGTGAGTTTAATGGTCCAAAACCAAATGGTTTTGGAGCACATCGGTTGGATGGTTTTATATTTATTAAGTATAGAGTTTGATCTATGTCCGTTATACATACGAACGAACATAGGTACAAACAATTTTTGTGTTTTATATATAGACAATTTTAAACTATTCTTTTATATACCATGTTATATCAATTATACTGACGAGAAAAACAACTCTTGTTGATCATAACTGCTGCATATTTCCTTTCACAGCAATAATACATATATGTATATTCTGGAACTAATACAGTGGTATATTAGTTCCAGGAATACAATACGAAACATACGAATGCAACAAGATTTGTTTTGGATATAAAACGAATGTTGTTTATACCCAATGGTAAAAATCTCCTACACACAGAGTAATCAACCTTTCTATAACCCACAGAGTAATTTTGAAGATCATGACAATATTATTAAAGCCAGCGTATTCTAAAAATTAAGGACAGCAAAGTTAATAATTAAATCCAATCTATTGTTAAATAAAATCAAATGTAATCGAATTGATTTAGAGTACATTTTGGAATAATAACATTAACACAATAATAACTAACTAATATTTAGTAGTAGTAACTGATATTTTACAACAGTAACAGCCGTAAAATGTACTTTATATCAATAAGTAAAGGTTCCACTTTCTTTTCAATAAATATCAAGTTTCCAACTTTAATACAAATTGTATAAGAATAAAAAATACTAATCTAAATTTACTTTCATAAAATAATCTACGCATGTTTTTTTTTAAATCACACCAAATTTCAACAGAATTTATTCAGTTTAGGCGTGATAAACAAGAGTTACTTTCGCATTAATAATATTAGTACAGATTCAAGTCAAAACATGAAATAATAGACGTTTCTTATTGTATCACAAACATTTCACAGATCCGTATCAAATTTAGTACTTTATTTTGCAAATACACATTGAAAACAATTTTAAATTTCCATTTATCAAGGATCAAACCCGATCCATTCGTTTCGCTAGCAAATGATATTGCATTGTATTGTGAATCTCATCTGGATCGTCTAATTAATAAATGAAACGACTCATCTAATCTTAAATAGTTTATACAAATATTAACTCTATTTTCATTATTAATAAGATTGAATTCATTATCAGACTTATTTCAAACGAAACAGTTCCCCAAATCGATAATATTATAAGCAACATTAAGATACTAATCAAAAAAATACCTTACTACAATACCATAAGGTGTATATTACTATCACTTTTAAATTGAATTCAATAATGGACATTTTTAATATGCTCTAGCTTCCCAATTCTATAATGTCATATGTAAAAAAAGTAATGTTAAGTAAATTAATGACGTAATGCTGTCAATTAGAGTACACACTTAATTGTAAGCATTATTATAAGAAGTGACATAAGTTTTGATAAGCGTGACCTTTTAGCAGTGACAAAACATACGGTTGTCAGCGTGATACAGGATTTATTGTGGGGATGTTTTTGCAATTTCACCAAAACTCTTATTTTATAGGCAATAGAGTCTATTTTAAATTGTTTTGTTTACCCTATATATTAATTGTTTGGTATCGTCGGGTGTATCAAATAATTAGAGGAAGCGTAA
Source organism: Elymnias hypermnestra (assembly GCA_015832385.1). Classification (NCBI taxonomy): domain Eukaryota; kingdom Metazoa; phylum Arthropoda; class Insecta; order Lepidoptera; family Nymphalidae; genus Elymnias; species Elymnias hypermnestra. The sequence goes on from JACTOM010000934.1 coordinate 12,169,002, forward strand.
CAAGAGCCGTTGGTATATTTGTTGTTGCAACCCATTTATGCTTTTGTGTTACAAATTTAACATGTTTGAGAATTAACTCGTGTTGTTCTAAAGGCATACTGATTTGTTGTACACAAATAACGTTGGTACTGTTTTGAGTACTAAAAGTCCATATCCTAATCAGATAATTTTGTGAAATTGCAATAATTTATTCATATACTAATGAGTCCCAATTTCCCTGTCACGGTATCACATGTACACGGCTGGACCAATTTCGATAGCTTTTTTGTTGTTCCGTTTGTAATAATCAGAGGAAAGTTCTTATGAAAGATAACAATTAATAAAATGACCTAGATATAGTCTGAAAAACTTTAAAAACCCTAGTTTTTAATATAACCTCCTTAGGGTTTTTGAGAATATAAACTTTTTTATTTTTAACCTTATGACGTTTGACATAATTGTCAGTTATTGCCAGAAAAGTATATATGCGTGTCTATTTCAAATACATGGTACGGCGTATAATGTGTTTTTCATTGATTTATTGTATTTTTATGCATATCTAAAAAAAAAAAAAAATATTAACAATGTGCACTCCTCTGTATAAACTATAAATGAGGGAAATATCATACTCCTCCGTCCGCGTAATTTTCTTAAAAAAGTTGTATAAAGTATTTGCAGCATGTATTAATCAAATCTAAATATCTGTTTTTTATATAATTTATAAATGTAAATCTGATATTATAGTCAAGAGCTAATGTGTACGCAATAAAATATGTAACCAGTAAATATAAAATAATAATACCATTTTTAATATTAAATGACGCAAATTATCACTGAATATATTCCCACCCCTCTCGATCAATGGCCGAGAATCCACTTCAAATAAATCACATCAACGAGAACACACTTAATGACAGCTCGAACGTAAAGAAAAACTGACTGATGAAAAACAAATTCAAAATGGTTTCCAAATTCAAATAGATACCAATGAACTGCCGCGTGGCGTTATACGGCTTTACCAAATTACGAATGCATCCATTTTAGTAAATGTCAAACAAAATGCTACCTTATCCCTCTGTATTAAGTACCATACATTTAAAAAAAGATACTGATATAACTTTTATGTTGAGTATAAAGATCAGGACCGAAACAAACTTAACTATGCATTTAATTTATACAAAACTAGACTTTATTTCTCTTACAATAAAGTTATTTAAACTATTTGTTGTAAGCATTATGTTCGTGTTGTGTTTCGGATGCACTCGGCCACGCGTCCTGCCATAGATAATAAATGCTTTCGGCAAATAATTACGTTATTTGATTTTAGACGGATGATGGTCGCTCGGTAAATACTCCCTCGTGGGATTTTATGGGGCTTACGCTCTGATTTTATAATTGGAGATGTGCATTGAGCTTTGAATACATATTTAATGACTTTAAATCATTAGTGGCGTTAGGATCGTAGTATTTCGCCATATTCGTAACTTAGATATAGATAAGAAAAATATATATTTGACGATTCCAGAGTGTTGTAAAGACCTACTTGAATAAAGAGATTTTGAATTTGAATAAGTGTAACAATTGCAAATCAAGTTTAATAGGAGTTTTATATGTGTTTCCGAAAATAGCAAAGATCTATCAAAAATGTTTTCATTTGGGTTTGTGATGCCGTTGGTTTATCATAGTTATACATTATACTTATCATCACTTCTGTTTCCGCAGGTTTCTCAAGTTTATCCAATTTATTTTTAGCTATTTAGGTAACTGGTAATTTATGAGTTGCTACTTCAGTTATAGCCCTCAAAGATATGTTCTATTAAGCTGAAAGATCTTTGTTTTTCTCAATGGGAAATTCCTTTAAGCACCTCGATCATACCTTAAATCTAATCTGGATCAAATATGGGACTCGCTGCCATGTCAGAATACACATTAAAACCCAGCTATATTCTTTTCATCGTCTAATGGTGTATCACAAGGATGATAGACGCTATATACCCTGGTATTCCAGATAACTATATACATACATAACATCATGCCTCATTCCCTTCGGGCTAGGCAGAGACCACGTCCTTTCGCTTGGTACGATCCTTGCTAATCTCCTCCATTTCTTTCATTCTCATTAAAGCTTTCACACAAGTTCGTCGGTTTAGAGTACTCTTGACCTGGCTCTTATTTAAAATGTCCTGGATTTGGTCCAGGAAAGTTCGCCTTGGTCTTCCCCTTCCAACTTTCACATTCACTCTTGACTCATAAATCCTTTTTGTCAGTCTCCTTCGATTCATTTTCTCTACGTGTCTAAACCATTTTATACCACAACGTTCTTCACATGACTCCCATTATGAAAAGTTAGGAGCCTTCCGCTTTCCAACCTTGCAAACCTTGCAACCAAGTCTTGCAGAAGAAGGCTATTGCCCTCCATCCTCTTTCGCTGGAGAACATTATAGCCAACTATGCCCTCCAGCGAAGGGTTCTCACCTACCAACGACGTCGCTGGGGCTCTCAGTTTAGTTACGTTCACTATATCGTCACTGGCAACACACAAGTTTCATGTGATTTTAGACGGGAATAAGTCTTTAAAATTCTATTCATAGGGAGGTAATTCAAAAAACGGACGATAACAAAATCTTGTTGTAGCTACATATCCATCACCTCCATCAGAAAATCAATTACACCACTGGATATCTAAAGGATCAAGGAATGTATTACGCTAAATAAGGACTGTAGCACACAGCGCGCGGCGTAGGGGGAAGCCTTGGTAAGTTTTTTTTAGTATATCTACGACATTTTAGAATACCTCATCCTTACCTCAGTTTCAGAATCTACCTTAACGTGAGGTAATATTAATGCAGCGGAGCTTATGTTGCAAGGTTAGATATTAACTAAGTCTGGTCGGAAATTCTAGCAATATCCAATTTAATTTCTTATTTTCGAAAGGACCATATGGAAATAAATTAAATTTGAAATAAGGCAAAACTGCAAAGAAAGCCTTGTTCTTTCCTACATACTAATAAATATATAGGTGTGAGCCCCTTCGTAAGCTCACTCTTGCGAAGACTTGCCGGTTCAGGATAAATGAAAAATGCCACCAGATTCTTCACTCCAACGCTCCGCCGTCTACTTGTCACCAGACGAGTATTTAAGTACGAACTGTTGTTTCAGCAGGAATATTGTTCACCGAAATTGGCTATCTAATGTACGATTTTACGACTGACAAACGTGCACTATTGTGACAAGCAAACGACGGTGGTTGTTAATTTATTGGATAAAATATGGCTCCTATGATAGGCGTTTTATTTCTCACCAATCACAGGGATTACATTAATTACACAAACAACTTTATTTTTAGAAATGACAAATATGTATATACGCTATAGCTACAAACATTTTTATATACAAACTTATAAATATCTGTAGACTCGTAAGTTGAAACAAAATATACTATACAAACGAACGATGCTTAACAATATCTTTTAACGTATTATTTATAATTAAAAGGAAAAGTCGATTTACAAATTAATGGAAAAAGTCGCGAACAAATAGGCTTTCTTTGAAAAAAAAGCTTGGGATTTTCGTATTTTAGTTTGTAAATTACTCTTCATATTTTTTTATTTGTAATGAAAGGGATCATGCTGCATAGCCCAATGTAATTTAAGTACGAGAATATAATCCCCTTGTAAGAGTTATTTTAATTAAGGTCATAACATCAAATTCACGTTATTAGGCATGTCGATTGAATTGTCCCCTGAATTCCTGTTCAGCTCTCGAGATGCCGAAACCCCTAATAAAATTTCTAATCACATTCTATTTGTTCCCCTTCGTCGCCAGAATTATCGTTTCATGGGGATATTTATACAAATAAACAAATTTGGAGTAAGTAAAGTGAGTGACAGGGTTTTAATGTCCCACTGCTGGGCACATTATAAGAGAGGGTTATTAAAGGGTACACATGTCCCAGAATTACTCTGTAATAAAAGTAAGGCTGTTGACAGAAACTTGGTTAGTATAAAAATGGTTATAGTGAGTCAACCTTAAAAGATAGATGTATATTGTAAGAGACTTTTTTTTAGCTCTTTTAAAGGGAAACAATTCTGTCATATATGATTTTTGCGAAACTTTAACCGTTTTCGCAGCACATACAGCGGAAGCTGTCAAAAGGAAAATCCCTTTTTTTGAAACAATCTTCGTTGCTGCATCGCTTCTATAGGGTGTAGCGTAATGATATATAGTCTATAGCCTTCCCTGATAAATAGGCTATCGAAAACTGAAAGAATTTTTCAAATCCGACCAGTAGTTCCTGAGATTAGCGCGTTCAAACAAACTCCCTCCTTTGCACGATAGTGTCTCGCCACTAAGCCATCTAATTTCAGTGTCCATTCGTAATTTAATATTAACAGCTTTTAATTAATTGCATAAGTTTGAAACGTCTGTTTGTAATACCAAAATAACTTTATATTTACCATCTATCTAACTCTCATAGGAATGGGATATTCAAAGCGTTAGTAATATATACAGATAAATAACATTCAAATTCAACAGCCTTTTAGTAAACAAGTTGGTTTTTAGTGCTTTTGTGTGTTACAAGTAGTGGCTTCGGTTTATTTATAGAAAAAAAGACATGATTAAAAAGGTAATAGTAAAAACAATATATACAAATCATAAAATTTTATTTATCATCTAACATTTACTATATTTTATACCAAAATATATTTTTATCATCACATCGAGCTTGCTTCTATAAATATTTATTTACAAAATTTACGTCTCACATTTCAATAAATTTAAACGGAATTTCTGAAACAGTGTTTATATAATTGACATATTCGTTAGCATTGATGTCTGTTTATCGAATTTCGACCGTAATTTGCAACTATATACTCTATAAAATCTCATAAAATTACAATATGTTTACAAATTTTACGCTTTCCCTATTTTTTTAATACACCTGCATACAATAGACAATATCACCAAGTTACTACAGTTAACTGAGTTTGTTTTGGATTCTTCTCAGAACAACAACACCTTCGTAACTCGAGTTCCCAAGTCCTTCTCTAATATCATCATCAATGATCGAAAAGTGCTACTTGAATAAAGAAAATGGAATTTATAAAACCTAGAACTACTGCTGCAATAATTTATGATACAAACTAACTTAACTAAACACTGGTTGAGCACACAGACAGCGAATGACTATTAATCAAGAATACCGCGTCAGATTTTCCGGGAAACTTCCGTCATTATCACTGACCACATCTATTTGTTCCTGTTCATTTTCACATGCAGAGTTATTTTTGGTGCAAGAGGCTTTGGCACAGCAACACTTTTTAGCTTTTCCATCATTAGCCATAGGGCTTTCCTCCTTCTTCAGCTTAACGCGGCGGTTTTGAAACCAGATTTTCACTTGCTTTTCGGAAAGTTTTAATCTTGAAGCAATTTCGATACGCCTCAGCCTCGATAGATACATATTCATAGAAAACTCTCTTTCCAATTCGAGGAGTTGAGTTCCAGTGAAAGCAGTTCTAATGCGTTTACTAGAGTCCTCTTTCAAAGGTAAACGCTTCAGTTCCTTTGAGTAACCTGGTAACAGTTCTTCGGGATGAGCAAGAGGAGGACTCGGTGTACCATTCCTGCTTTCACTCGATAAAGATGGTGACCTTTGCCCTTGACTTTTCGAAGGTGATGTAGCAGCAGATTTATAAGGATGATGCAGATATGGAGACACAGATTTCTTTCTTCTATTAATAAAATTTACTGTTTCAGGTTCTTCTGTTTTCAGAAAAGGATGTCCTTCATTTGGCTCATACAAATCCGGCTGTCTCGGCAACTGATGCATTAGTGGGTACCGGAAATTTAGATGCTCTAGGAAAGGTCTGAATAAATCTGGTGTCCTCTGCTGGTGTTGGAGACCTAGTGTTAGCAGGTTTAAACTTCCAGGGTAGGGGTACGGTAGGAACTTGGGTCTGGTATCCAAATGATGGCTCATCAGATTTGTATACGCGTTTAATTGGTCACTAGACATGTCGTTTTTCTTGCAATCTTTCGAATCACTTATTAACGTGTCTACTAGAAAGGAACGATTCATTTTGGTGGTAGTTTTCGCTGTGGCGTTCGCCTTACGACTGGTGGAGAGAGGGTGAGATCTTGTAGAGTAACAATTACAAAAACTACCCCCACTTAGTGCACCCTATTGTAAATAAATACAATGGGCCTCACTCGAAGCGTTTTGGCAATTATTTGGCCCGTCCCACCCTTTTGTCGGTGAGCCGTCAGCCCCAGTGCTAGTTGAAAAAAAACTGTTTTCTCATGAATGGAACATTTTAGTAGCGATGAATAATTTTGTATGGGCTCCTAACATCCCTCATATCTGTCTCATTAAATTCAATTTGGTTACTGTTGTGGATAGATTTATATTTTCATTTTGCAGAAATATTTTCTATCAATAAAGAATCACATAAGTAAAATTAATGCGGTAGAGATGAGAGCGTTGAGAAGTATGAGTGGATTGAAACTGAGTGACAAAGTAAGAAATAGTGTGATAAGAATGTTGTGGTATAAAAGAAGACGTAGTGACTAAAATTGAGAACGGTATGCTTAGACGGTTTGGGCACGTAAAGAGAATGAATGAAAGGAGTCAAGAGTGAATGGGAAAGTTGGAAGGGTAAGACCAAGGCGAACGTTCCTGGACCGAATACAGAACATTTTAAAGAAGGGCCAGGTTTAATGAGAATGAAAGAAGCGGAGGAGATATGCAAGGATCGTGGCAAGTGGAAGGACGTGGTCTCTGCCAACCCCTATGGGAATGAGGCGTGATGTTATGTATGTATGTAATAAATTCGTTTTATAGATTTTTTTCTCTATTCTAAATGGGTGTACGAAATTTGACAATGATTTAGTTGTCTTCTGTAGCTACACACAATATGAGGCTAGTTCTTTTATATATTTAAGCATAGTTAAACATTAATACAGAAAAAATAAAAGTAATTAAAAAGCGCCATCCGAAGCAAATGGATGGGTACCCATAAGGCTGGCAGCGTTACCTCTTTGGACAGCGATACTTATACGCTGTTAATAATCAAAACACTTAGAATCACTTCAAAAGTGATATAGTCTTCTTTTTAAATATTGGTGATAACTTTTTTATTGCTGGCAGGTTACTGTTTGACTGTAACCTCATCTGATGGAAAGTGATGGTATAGTTTGAGATGAAGGCGCACTGACTTGGTAAGAGGTACATACCACTTATGCTTTCCATATAGCATCGTTTTGACGCAAATTTTTTTGCTGGTAGGGTGGTGTAGGGGTTCGGCAGAATAACACCACGCAGATGTATGTGCTCGAAAAAGCGGGGAATGCATCGCCTCTGTGCAGGGATCGGTTGGATTCACGGTTCTCGAAGAATCTTGGTAACGATGTGTACGCTTCGAGAGCCGTTGCAGCAGAGAGATTTCCAAAATAATTCCACCAGCGCCCCGTCCATGAGAATGACGCACACCCCGTGTCGAGCTTTTATTGGTTAACCAAAACAGATACAATAACAATATGTGGCATCGTTTACATATTGCGTAATTATAAATGCATAGCTAAAATATTTTTAATTTCGCGTCGCTTACTGGTGGTAACTATACACAGCCGACGCCTCCCACAAGTCCAGACTCAGACAAATTAGAGAATGTCAGGGCCATTTTCAAAAGATTATTTTTATAAAGACGGTTCTGTCTACTGACGAAATTTCACATTTTATACTATTTAACGTTCCTGGACCAAATCCAGGACATTTTAAATAACGGCCAGGTCAAGAGTACTCTAAACCGACGAACTTGTATGAAAGGTTTAATGAGATTGAAAGAAGCGAAGGAGATATGCAAGGATCGTGGCAAGTGGAAGGATGTTGTCTCTGCCTACCCCGAAGGGAATAAGGCGTGATGTTATGTATGTATGTATGTATGTATGTATACTATTTATAGTTCCCATGACAAAATCGATATCCGTCGGTATCAAAGCCAAACAAAATGTCTTAAGCATAACATTAAATTCTTAATTCAACGATTCTTTATCAATTCAAATATCGTTTTCTACACACATTAAGTCCAATGTACGATGGTTACTTCGAGTTCAACTTTATTAACCAAGTAAGTATTAACATTCCTCACTGTTACGTTTTTGCATTCTCTACTTTATCTGGATCTGGAGTGGTGGGAGGCTTCGGCCTAGTTACCACCCTGCCACCAAAAACTATCAGCTAAAATTGCGGTCTTTAATGACATGCTATAGGATAAGAATCATTAATAGTTTCCGCAGTGCGTGCACTTAAGTCAGTATATATAAAAGTGTTAGTATATATGAAATAACTTAATTATAATAATATTTCAAATAAAGGGTACGGTTCGTCATTTGACAGAATCGTATTCTTAGAAAATGATGACCTTGAAACATCACAAATGTTGATTCCGATTGGTGAATTTGTGAACATTGTAAATGATGCCAATTAAACTTAAATTATATTAAATGTAACTTTTAAATACTAACGGGAAATGGTAGTTTCTTAATAAATAAGATAATTAAGAAATATATTTGCCGCCAGACGCTGCCATTGGTGGTTTTTGCTAATGCCATCATTAACGACAAAGTTATAAATAGTCCTAAAAGTTAGTCGAGAGGGCAGTTTTTTAATCCACGTTAGCTACGAATTATTGTATTTTAAGTTAGTTGTGTCATAAAATGGGCTGCTCTGCGATACAAAGCTAAGTGTATTTCTTTAAATTAAAACTGTTGACTTTTAATATGTCATAATGATAATTGTGTGTTATTTGTTTTTATATTTAATGATAATGGATGTCGATGTATTTTATTGGAAAAAAAGAGTAAACGACTATGGAGTTTCTTGTCGGATTCTTCTCCATCTAGTCTGTAAGTTGTGAACCGGTGGTAATTTCATTGACAAAAAGAGTTTACTGGAAATAAAGAATATTTAAGTTTGGATATCGACCTTTATTATGAAAATCCTATTTATTTATTTTTTAATAATTTTCAAAAAAATAGTTAAAATCAATAATTATTAGTACCCTTTATCTTGTTATTTTTGACACACACGATAAAAGATTTTTTGTGACCAATTTTTCACACCTTGGGTTACATTTATACATTTTTATTACGGATTCCTGTTTGTTTTGAGAATGAAATATACTCTATGTTATTCAGTGATAATACAGCTTTCTAATGGTGAAAACATTGTTGAAATCGGTCCAGCAGTTTTTGTGTGAAATCGTTACAAACTTACATGCAAAAATACAAATATTTCCTCTTTACAATATTAGTTTAGATATCTCCAGAAGGTTATTCTGGGTTAATCTAGTATCAAAATGATCATATTCAACTATCGAGTGCACATTAATTAGGTATGAATACCCTGTAATGCGTACCGTCTGTTGCACACGTGATTTTGCTACTGGAACTCGAAGGGTGGGTTCACATTAGCCCCGCCCTTTCGGAGCCCTTATTAAAGAACAAGTTTATGAAATATTAAAGGGCACCATAACATTGTTAAGAGTAGTAATTGTGAATCAATTCGTGTTATTATCATGTCAAAATTAATTTGAATGTAACTCTTTGAGCTCCTTTTGTAATTTAAGTGCTATATGATGGGCCTTGTGATAGAATTATTTGTGCTTTTGTTGAGTTAATCTGGGACTCTTTGGGAACTGGTTACTTTTATGTATAAATATTGGGATGGAGTTGTATTTGGGATGCAGAATTGGTTCGCACGAAGTCGCATGGTGTCTATATCTATACTATATTGTACTTTGTTATGTATATTTATATACAACATTGAAACCCTACGCCTGGTTACGATAGCCTAATATAGAAACTGTAGATAACAGATAGTTTTTTTTTTATTTCGTGGGCGTTAAAAGTGTCATAATAACTGATGTGAAACCAATTTAAATTATCCGTTTGAATGCCCGGACGTGTTTTTTTTTCTAACGCAGTAATCTGTCCGCGCTTAATTAACGTAAATTACAGTAGATTGTCCCGCCCCGCACGCGTTTTCGCGTCGGTTGCCCCGCGAGTCGAATGCCGCTAAAGTGGCTCTTGGGAGTAAAGTGTTCATGTTGTTATGTTTGCTTATAGTTAAACTATACAATGTTATTTTTTGTATTTTAAATTAAGACTCAATGCAGCGTCATGTTGCGCTAATCTTTGAGATAGTGAATAATGTCCGTCTCGTATGTATAGAGTCATATCTAATAAATTAATCGGGTTCTCATTTTTACTCATATCACTTATATAATCAAAAACACTAATAATCACTAATAAACACTAACAGTTTATATAATACCACAAAAAAACCTTAATTAACTTACGACATTCTACACGTAACGTTAGTAACGTTCACTTTGTAACTGCATTATTTTTGTTTTTTCTATTATCTAGGCTTATATCTACACATATTTTGTTACGACAGTTACGGAGAAGCGAAATAGATAATACACAACATGATTTTAAAAGAAAGGTATGCTTATATTATCAATTGCCCGAGTTGAGGCAGTACTATGGTATTAACTAGTAGTTGACACGGGCAATCTACTTCCAGCCGGCCATGCCACCGGTATTTGACACAGGCTATCAAACGTTAATATTGCAAAAGTGATCAAAATATAGTACAAGAAATACTTGAAATAACTTAAAGACTTTATAACTTTCCGATTAACGCATTGTAAATGACTATTTTTTGAGAATACAAAATGGATGTATTTTTAAAAGATAGATATATACTATCATAGACCATTTTGTAGATCTATAAAAGAGGAATTATACCAAACATTGTATTGCTGTATCTCTAAAGAATTAGGAAGCTTTTTCGATGAAAGCTTCCGAGTAGCTGGATTTTTACAACACTTCAAACATCTTCATTATTCAGCTAATATATACAAAATCTTGACAAATATGTACATAAAGCTTAGTCAAAAATCACTGTATTTATTTTAAGAAAACTGCACTTTAATCCGTTCAAGACTTTTTTAGTTAATCGAGTACAAACAAAGTTATTATATGTTATTGAACAAAATTATTGATGAAGATTGGTATCAAAAGCGTGGCCTTAAAATCTGGTTATTAATTTATTTTACGTATGGAAAATTCTAGTTCTTAATCTTATCTACCTTCATGTATGGAGTAGAAACTTGGACCATAAAGCCAAGAGAAAGGTGAAGAATAGATTAAACGCACAAATGTATCTGTTCTGTCGCAGCTCGGAATCAGGGTTTTATTTTTTATTTTATTTTATTTATTATTTGGGAAACAAGCAATTATTATATACCTTAAAAACTATATTACAACTAAATACACAAAAATCAATCACGTTTCCACTAATTACAAGGGTTAGGTTCTTCTTTGTGTTCTCAATGAATTCTGGCTTATTTCGGTCACATCATGAGGCAGGAGAACTGTAGTTTCCACCAACACGATGGACACCAATAGAAGCCGGTTGAAAACAAGGACCCATTCGAGATTAGGATCACGATCTTCAGGCATTCGACTGCCTCATTGGTCTAGTGGTTAGCATGTTGGACTACAGACATCTGGTCCTGGGTTCGAGTCCCGGGTCGGGCCAGTTCGAAATCGATATTGAGTTTTCTATTAAGATTTTCTCAATATTTGCCCGAAGTTGGGAGAAATTTGGCGGTGTGATCCACCACCCCCGTGCCTCGGAGAGCACGTTAAGCCGTCACGTCGGATTACGAGAGTGAAGGAATAGAGAGTACACTTGTGTACAATGCTTGCCAATACGCAGTGGAGCAGCGTGGTGGTTCTATGATCTAAAAACCCTCTCTCATATGATCGAGGAGGCCTGTGCCCAGCAGTGGGACGTTAATGGGCTGCTACTTACCTTCAAGCATTGGAGCGGCAGCGCAGAGGAGGCCACCGTCCATGTAGCGGGGCGGGGAATTGAGATGGAGAGGAATGAATGGACTGTACAGTGGTTTAGAAAGAAGGAATTGGCTAGTGGCCGCGTAAGGGGTGACAGTGATGAAGGGGGAAAGGAATCGCGTGCACGTACCTGGAGTGTCGGGGTCTCGTCCTACTTCTTGACGTAGGGCTGTGCACGGGCGTGGATGCGGCGGCGAAAAACACTGCTCTACACTACGGCCAGCGGTTCACTTCCTCGATAGTTCTTGTGGTTCGTATATCTTCGAGAGGAAGACACGAGCGGATTTATTGCGAAGATATCAGCGGTAGGCGAAACACACCTTGTCGCGACGAAAGCGTAGACCAGTATATGCACGCGAGGGAAGAGATAGGATACTTTGGAAAAAGGATGTCAATACGCGGCACCATCAAAAAATAAAACCAAAGTACCGCCAAAAGTGGCGTCACCGGGCATGAAAGAACGACTATAGAGAGAGAAACACTCTTCCACTAAGTTTTCCATAAAACTATACCTACTCCAAATTGACTCTAAATTAAATTCCTTTGCATCAATTCATTTCAAAGCCGAATGAACTGTTTGTAATATCTAAGTCAAACGCTTCAACTGCATTGCAGTAGTTTGTCGATGTGGCAATGGTTGTTTATGCATAAACTACCTAATAAACTACATCGTCAGTTGATATTTCATAAACTAACTGGATTCCAATACATTTTCTCCAAGTTTTTTAAGAAATGACTAGTAAACGAGTCTATATTTGACCACATTTCAACAGTTAACTGATTTTGGGTACACTTTGTGGATTTTTTAAAAGAAATAACCGGGATACTTAGTAGCGGTTATCCTGCTGATGAATCAGTCCCATCTCCTATCGCCATCGCTCAATAAACTTAATTATTTAAGAAATACATAAAAAAAGACAAAGTATAAAAGGCGGACCTATCGTTAAGTAATATCGTCAGCATTATGGAGTTTCTTTGCTAGCAAAGCTCCTGGATTTCAGGCGTGACGTTTAATTAAAAACAAGTCTCTTTACACATTAATAATAAAAGTATCTGTTAAAATTACAATACTCAGAAAAACGCCATGGTATAATTTTCTCTGGTAACAACCGACCACAGACTAATGAACCGTTCTTTCTTTCCTCCACAGATTAATTAAGATTAAGCATACACAATAGATAATTTAAAACACTTTATAAAGGCTTTATAGAAACTAGGTTATGTGCTTTTCAGTGAAGGGAAATATTGTAAGGAAATCTGTTTATCCAGGGAAGACCTCTGTATTATATATAAACTGCCAACCCGTATTGCAGCAGTGTGGTGGTTAAAGCTCTAAAATAAAAGACCTTCAAACTCAAAATATCTTTATTCAAGTAGTTTCATACATACATACATAGCATCACGCCCTATTCCCATAGGGGTAGGCAGAGACAACATCCTTCCACTTGCCACGATCCTTGCATATCACCTTCGCTTCTTTCATTCTCATTAAACCTTTCATATAAGTTCGACGGTATAGAGTACTCTTGACCTGGCCATTACTTAAAATGTCCTGGATTTGGTCCATGCACGTTCGCCTCGGTCTTCCCCTTCCAACTTTCGCATTCACTCTTGACTCATAAATCCTTTTTGTCAGTCTCCTTTCATTCATTCTCTCTACATGCCCAAACCATCTAAGCATACCTTTTTCAATTTTAGTCACTACGTCTTCTTTTATACCACAACGTTCTCTTATCACACTATTTCTCACTCTGTCACTCAGTTTTAATCCACTCATGCTTCTCAACGCTCTCATCTCTACCGCATTTATTTTACGTGATTCTTCTGCCATACCCAACTTTCACTACCATATATAAGTGTTGGCACCACTCCTACATGCACAGCCAGTCTGGCCCTTTGAGACACCTTTTGGCTACTCATAAACGCGTGCAGGGCATCATTTACCATATTCCCTGCGTTCACTCTCCTTTCAATATCACTTTCACATATTCCATCTTTTGTAAATTTAGATCCCAAGTATACAAATTCTTTCACCTCTTCCACTCGTTCCCCATCTATCAAAATATTGGCATTCATCATAGATTCATCTCTTTCAAAAAGCATAACTTTCGTTTTGTATACATTCACTTTCATTCCTTTCCTTTCCAAAGCTTCATTCATAATATTTAGCATCTCCTGGAGCTCATTAGCGGATGACGCAAGTGTTACTTGATCATCAGCGTAGAGTAAACATTTGATGAATAATTCATTCATTCTTAAATCAGTTCTTAAGTCGTAATAGTTTTATTAATACAATATATATTTTTAATTTGTTCAATATCGATTAGAGCAATTCATTCACTTTCTTGTCTTCTAAGTATTCCTTTAAATTATAGAATGAATTCTCAATTAGTTTTCTTTTAATAAAAGATTCTACTAAACTCAGATACATCTTTATAACTCCTTCTAGGAGCTTTTTATAGAATCGTATACGTAAATTTTATGTAGCCTATTAGAATCTTCGTAAGTAAGACTCATCACTGAGCTTTTAGTGGATTCAACTCAGAGGCGCGACGAAACCCTCGTAACTTCAGCTTCTATTTCTTTAACACCATCATCCGTCCACAATTGGAATTAACGTGGAAGAAACCTAAAGTTTTTGTTTTTATTTAGGGGATTTCCCATATGTAATTAAAAACTTAATTTATAGTTTTTTTTACTCATTTCTAGTTTAATTTATCTTTGTCGATGTTTTGTGTTAATGTAGTCACCATTTAGAATTGTAATAGCCTTTGCTCTATTAAAAACTCAACTAAAGCTGTTATTATTTTCTATTGCTGATCGGTTAGCACTTGACTGTGATCACATTTGACGGTAAGTGATTATAAAGTCTAAGTTGGAAGCACTCTTGCTTGTAAAGCGGTGATGCCTCTTATTTTGCATTGGAATACAAATCTCTTTGCTTGGCAATATGTCTTTGCTGGTAGAGTGATAACTAGCCACAGCCGAAGCCACTAGTCCAACTCCAACAAATAAGAATTTTGACGGCCTCGCTGGCGCAATGGTGCGAGTATTCGCTTTGCTAGCGGAGGTCCCGGGTTCGATCCCCGGTAAGACGAATTTAGGAAATTGTATTTTCTAATTTGTCTGAGTCTGGACTGGTGGGAGGCTTCGGCCGTGGCTAGTTACCACCCTACCAGCAAAAACGTACCGCCAAACAAAGAGATTTGTGTTCCGGTAAGATGCTGTGTAGAAACCGTAAGGGGTATATCGCCTCTTAACAGATTAGCGCGCTTCCATCTTAGACTGTATCATCACTTACCATCAGGTGAGATCACACTCAAGCGCTAATCTGCAATTTCCTTCCTGCTAGCAAAGCTTGTACTCGCACCATTAATCCAGCGAGGCCCTTGGATATTTTTATACATATTTCTTATTAATGTTATTTGACGAATAATAGTGTTAAAGAATTTTTGGATTCGAATCCATCTCCTATAAGTAAGAAAGCCCGTAGAACGTTAACAGGCTGCTACTTACTTTACCTTACCTTTTTTAACCCGATTGATGTTTACAAATGTTATCAGATCGGATAAAAAATAGATGCGAAATATCTAGCAGAATTTTCTCCCTTTGTTAAAATATCTGTCGAAGCCAAATATGATCACGTAACTTGATAGAAAAAGCGGACAATGGGACCGAATGTAACAATGTATCGCAAACATATGAAATCAAATCGCAAAATTCGACGTAAAAACTTTGGATTAAGGTTGTATTCTATTTAATATATCGTAATAGATGAAGGGTTGTTTAAAAGGGTACGAGGCATTGTCAAAATACCCAGGTGGGAGTGCAATTATGATTCATTTAATAATTATAGGATAATTGTTTGAAATTTGATGGCGAAGGATCATACGCCGTGAATTTCGGTATCATATGCCTCAATTTATTGCTTGGTTAGATAAAAATTGAAATGATTTATTAAGCCAATAGTGAATGGGTTATAAAATACAAGCTTTGGCCTGCGACTTTACTATAATTTCCAATGGAAATAGCTACAAATTTCATCTATACTTATCGATACATTAAAGCGATTTACCACTCGCTCACTCATCACGATATTTCCGAAACGATTGACTCGATTGATTTAAAATTTGGCCTGGTTACTCATGTCGCAATGTAGACGCTCACTACGAACGGATTTCCGCGTATTCTTACGCGATCGGAGTAAATAGGAGAAAAATGGTCACTTACTGACACTGCAAACCTATTCAACTATATAAACTTGAAATTTTATATAAATATTCCCCATACTTCCACGGGACAGAAAACTACTCGAGCATCACCATAATGGAGTTATAAAAGCGAAATACTGTCCTGTGCTTTTCAAATGCTCGTTGAAATTTAAAGTTTAAAGTTATTTAAAGAATTATAACCTGTCGTAGTATACAAGAAATAAAAGCACCGTATTTAATTTTAAAAAAGGTTCAGATATCCTTTTCCGGACTTAATTATAAGATATATGTCAAGAACATTCTCATGCGCAAAACGTAATTGTAATCATATTCTAATATATTGGACACGGCGGTATCTCGAGGAGAGATTAGCCATTTGCGACGGAGATATTATAGTGTAGTGTATGTACATCCTAAGTTTAAGGTTAAAAGGTCCCACTGCTGGGCACAAGCCTTATCAATCATAGGAGAGAGGGTTTTAGGGTATAGACTTAACGCGTTGCTCCTCTGCGGGTTGGCAAGCATAGTACGATAATGCACTCTCTTTGCCTACACTCTCATAGTAGGATGTGTCGGCAATCCGATTTGACCGCAGAGACATCAGGCTCAGACCTGACTGCTTAACGAGGCACGGGGCTGGAGCAGGCCTCAAACAACACAACATTAAACAACTACTGAGAATATTTTAACAGAAATTTCAATATCCATTAATGTATTCGTCCGACCCGGAACTCGAATCAAGGACCTCATATCTGTAGCCGAACTACTACTAGAGCAATGAAGCAGTAAATACAATGTAATTGTTCCAAGGCATCTAGAACTACAATGCTAACGCCCGAAAGCTAATTACAAATACTTGTATTGAAGATCGTTGTACCAAAAGCTGAGGTCGAGTCAATTTCTCAAACTACCTACACTAGAAATCCAAAACCAATTTTAGCCCAATTTATACGCATGGCTAAAGCCTCCGGACATGTTGATAGTAAGCCGAAATTGGTTTCAGACGAATTATCTTACCATGCTCCAGAATATCCCACGAAACATTTGCGTCCAAAAGCAATGCAGTATTAATTTATTTTAAAAACGAATTTCATATTTTCAGTAGTTACATCCAGTGATGTCACCTGTGTAGTTTTCGATCACGAGGGAGTATGGGAACATGAGTGCTTAGTGAGGCCAAACATTACAAAAGAAGGAAGCAGTCATTGCTAAGTTTCAAGTAAGTCATGAATACTTTGAAGATCTTTTAAGGAGCGTCTCAGTGATTGAATAAGTGAATAAATGGCTCAGTGATTAAATGAGTATGAGTACTTAAGTGATTGAATGAGCGAATGGGCGTCTGAGCGATTGAATGAGAAATTCAGCGTCTCACTGATTTAGTGAGCGAATTGTCACCTCAGTGACTGAATGAACGGTTAAGTGCCTTGAATGAGTGAATGGATGCATCGGTGAATAGGGAGCGAATAAATACCTCAGTGATAGAGTGAGCGAATTGTCACCTCAGTGACTGAATGATCGGTTAAGTGCCTTGAATGAGTAAATGGATGCATCGGTGAATAGGGAGCGAATAAATAACTCAGTGATTTAGTGAGCGAATTGTCACCTCAGTGACTGAATGAACGGTTAAGTGCCTTGAATGAGTGATTGGATGCATCGGTGAATAGGGAGCGAATAAATACCTCAGTGATAGAGGGAGCGAATAAGTGCCTCAGTGATTAAAGGAGCGTATGAGTGTTTCAGGGATTGAATAAGCGAATGGGCGTCTCAACGATTGAATGAAAGAATAAGCGTCTCAGTGATTAAGTGAGCGAATAAGTATCTCAGTGACTGAATGAACGGTTAAGTGCCTCATTGATTGAATGAGTGAATGGATGTCTCAGTGAATAAGGAGCGAATAAGTGCCTCGGTGATTGAATGAGCGAATAAGTTGCTTAGTAATTGAGCGAGCAAATATATGCCTCAGTGACTGAGTAACTCAGTAAGACTAATACATGTGTTTAATTAAAAAATGTATTGCATTTGGTTTTGAAAGTAAACAAAATAAGGACATAAGATTAAATAAATCCATTTATGTTTGAAATCTGATCTATATATTTATGCCAGTGTTAAACAGTACAAAGCCGTACGTTTTCTTGTGTAATAATGTCTGTAGAATGGTTTATTAAATGTTATTGCTAAAAAAGTTTACGGTTTAAGATCTCGTGCCCAAAGTTGACTATATTGTCAGCAATGATATGCATAAACTTGAGCCTTATTGTTGGAATTTTTCCTTCCCGAATTTTTAGATCATTATAAATTGCTTTCTTAGTTACAAGAACCGTGGCCTCATACAATTCGGATCACAACTATTTCAAGTGTCCAGCTAAAGCGTCAAAAGTCAATTTATTAACAATATCCAACAATAGAGGAGCGGAAATGAGCTCGGAAAGGTAATTTAATGACCACCTGCATATTGTCGTGCTTAGACAACGAAATGGCGGCTAAGAGGCTTCGTAGAATTCGCACTATTTAGAGTTCCGTGACAGTGCGAAAGTCTAAAAATCAATTTTTAACATGACTTTTATTGAAGTGAAAATATTTTTGAGACTTAGGTATATATTGAGATATGTTATAAATACTTCTTTACATAGAACTTATTAAAGGCTTGAAGTTGCTTCACTTTAACTTCCATATTATATTTAATTTTATCTAATTATAGCTTAGCAACAAAAACAAACATAATGACTATCTATTTGTATATATGAATAACAAGCCTGGACACTTCAGGCTGCTCACTAGCGATGGGTAGAAGCTTTTGAAATGTAGTGTTGACGGCGATTATAGCACATCCTCTGGACTGTCCACAGAACAAATGCCTCAATTCTAGAAGAGCTGAAGGTTACAAAAAGGCTCTCCGTGGTATGTTTCAAATTCAAATTCAAAACATCTTTATTTAAGTAGGCTATTTAAATGACTGATCAAATATTGACTTAAAAATAAAAGTTACTTGGGTTCCTTCGCGCCCTATTCTGAGAAGAGTTCACAACAACCTCAGTCGGGTATTTTGTATTGTATATTTTGTGTTTATGACGGATCCTATAGTACTTTGGATATATCGCGCGACACCCCACGGTTAACTTAGAGCAAATGGAAGACGAGAGATTCAAAGGCCGTAAGTCCAAGAAGTAGTAAAAGCCAACCAGGCCACCCACGTTGCTACCAATGGTTAAATATGGCAAAACGGCAAGCAGCATTGGAATCATCACGATAGTCACCAGAGAGTCGAGGAGGAGGAATAAACGTCTGCATTACGAATATATAAATATTATTTGACACAAGAATAATTTCGAGGATCTCGTCACGAGATAATGAGTTTAGTGCTGGAAAACTATCTCCACATTATTGGGCATTTGGGCACGGCGTTAGATGGTTTCAACGTATATATCATAGATAGATGAATATCAATTTTGTGTTTTATGTATTTCCGTTTGTGATTGAAAAAAAAGAGGTGAGCATAACAGCCTGAAATAATTTTACGATTTAAAATCAGAATTACCAAATGCATACAAACCATTCATAAAAATCGGTCAAGCCCTATTATAGATCGATGACAAACACTTTTTATAAATTACAGATTATTGTCTGCATTATTTTTTAGATTCAAACGTAAGTGTCCTATTAAAATATATTGAGATATGTACGGAACCAGTGTACGACACAACCTTAACCATTATTCTAATGTCGATACAATGGCGACGCCTCTCTGTCTGGGTCCATCGTCCCACTACGGGGTCCACTTGTTACTCCATTCATAAATACGTTCATTCATACTCTCTGATGAATGAGATATACATCTATTGAGGGCTATTGTATATTTTCTAAGCTTGTTTGTGAATACACCATCACAAAATGTAGGTGTCTCGAGTATAGATAAAAAATTCACTGTAACGAAGTAGCCTCTGGACAGACTTTCGATTTATAAGTGTGCCTCACAAGAGAGACAGAGAAGGTACAACAAATTTGGTTATAATGAGCCAACTTGAAAAGATAGACATGCTGTCTTGGACCTTTTTTAAGAACATATCAAGGGGAACAATTCTGTTATACATAATTTTTGCTAAACTTTGACCGTTTACGCAGCGAACGCAGAGGGAGTTCTAGAAGGAAAAATAAACCGATTTTGATACATTCTTCATTGGTGCACCGCTCCTATTGATTGTAGCGTGATGATTTATAACCTATAGCCTTCTTCAATAAACAAGCTACATAATACTGAGAGAATTTTTCAAATCGGATCAGTAGTTTCTGAGATTAGCGCGTTCAAACAAACAGACTATTTAGCTTTATAATATTTACAGCAGAACTAATACTTAACGATCTCTTGATATATATATATATATATATATATATATATATTCTTATTTATTAATCAGTGATCGGCTCAGGCTTGACCTACAGTGCCTCCTATTTGCCCCTTTCCATTGCCAGTCTCCTGTCAACTGCAGTTAATACTCCAACTCTTTAAGAGGTCAACCTTCCAATCTTTTATGTGCCTGTCCTATGGCTTTTACTGTTGAAAACGGAGTAAGATCGAGCCTTGTGGGCCTCATGATGTGAGACGTAGTGACTAAAGTTCAAGAAGATCAAGAAGATGTGATTGTGTGTGTGAGATTCATCTCTTTGTGAGTCTTTAACCGATCAAATAGAGACTATTAGATTTGAACCCTCTGCTTATGAAGTAAGCCCTCTATAATCACTGTTATTTTTGAAGGTAGGTTGTTTAAAAATGTAAAAAGTCACTCACGGAGGTAATAGCTGCTGACACCGAGCACCAAATTAATAGGTGTCAGACTATGAACCGAGCGCTTTAGGGAAAGTGGTCTAAGTGGAGTTTTTTTTTTTTATATATTATTAGATTTACTCTCAGAGGCGTTTCAATGTATCTGAGTCTACTGGTGGGAGGCTTTAATCGTGGATTGTTACCAATCTACAAACAAAGACCTAGATCAACATACTCGTAGAACGTTGTGGTACAAAAGAACTTGTAGTGAGCAAAATCGAGAAAGGTATGCTTAGATGAATTGGGTACGTGGAGAGAATGAATAAAAGGATTTATGAGTCAAGAGTGAATGTAAAAGTTGGAAGGGGAAGACCAAGTTTCCTCTAAAACACGTAACATACACAAAGCAAAACTATAATGAACCATGAAACAAATATACCACGCTAATATTATAAAGCTGAAGGAAGAGTTTGGTTGAACGCGGTAATCTCAGGAACTACTGCGCTGATTTGAAATTCTTTTTCAGTGTTAGAGGTAGCCCATTTATCGAGGAAGGCTATAGACTATACATCATCACGCTAAAGCTCGAAACAGATTTCTTTCCTTTTATAAGCTTCCGCTGCATACGCTACGTAAACGGCTAAAGTTTTCCAAAGTCACCTATGACAGAATTGTTTTAATATCTCTCTTAGGAATTGAAATATTTTTGTAATGGAAACTTCTTTTCTGTTACTGTTACCCGATGTATGTAAGCGTGACGGCTTAGTTTAATTCAATACCCGAAAAGTTTCCACATCAAATATATGAAATAGAAAAATGGAGTTGTGCCAGTTTGTATTACGCTGTGAGTAAACTAATAAAGCATGTTGCGAATGCTTTTAGCAGTGAATCGAATCGGCCACCCACGTGCACGTGCTGCGCCTCTCCGCTGGGATGGTGGGTAATGAAATTATAGCGTGGCATTAACATCACGTTATATTAGTTTTTAAATAGTGGAAATAAACGTTTTATTAGTTTCATTTTTATACTATTTTAGCTTAGTGGTGAGGTGAATGGATTATTGCTTAGACCACTAAGTTTGGAGTAGGAGTAGGAGGACTAAGTAATAAGAGGACGTTGTGATATAAAATAAAATGTAGTGACCAAAGTTGAGAAAAGTAAGTTTAGATGATTTGGGTACGTAGAGAGAATGAATGAAAAGAGATTGACTAAAAGGATTTATGAGTCAAGAGTGAATGGAAAAGTTGAAAGGAAGTACAATGCGAATATTCCTGGACCAAATCCAGGACATTTGAAATAAGGGCCAGGTCAAGAGTACTCTAAACCGACGAACTTATATGAAAGGTTAAATGAGAATGAAAGAAGCGAAGGAGATAGTCAAGGATCGTGGCAAGTGGAAGGACGTGGTCTCTGCGTGATGCTATCTTTGTATGAATCACTAAGTTTCTCTTATTAAAAGGAAGCTCATGTGTTTGATTGTTCTTTTAAGTTTATAATGCGCTTTTCGTTGAAAGAAAATACCCTGAGGAAACCTAGGAGAGAACACAGATCTCTTTACTCATAGAGGATTTTTAAAGCCACCACGCTGCTCCAATGCAGGTTGGCAGGCAACACTAATCCCAGAATCACTCCTAGGAGATGCAGGTTTCCTCACAATGCTGAGATTTTAAACAAGAACTAGTACATAATTCTTACAAAAAGGACTTAGTGGTCTCTGTCTTGATTCAAACGCATGCAGCAAATAGCAAATATAACCATACTGCATCATGGTTATATCTTGCTCACCAATATATTTCTTTTGCTGATGTGTCAGTGTGATGAAACGAGATGTAGTAGTAAGCGATCATATTGGATAAGGTGAAGGTAAGTGATTATATTGTCTAATGATAATGATGAAGTCCTCCATTAGGATTCCGTCAACAGTGTACTTGGCTAACGTTTATTGTGTGAACGAATACAACTTGAAAAACCCAAATTTTCTTTTAAAATTTCTATCCTTGTTATCCCGGAAATAATTAATTTACAACTTAATGGCTTCTCCACGTCATCTCCTTGCTGGTAGGGTGTTAACTAGCCAAACCCTACCACCACTTCAGATCTACGTGAGTTATAAAATATATTGCCTAATTTTGATAAATAGGCCCATCAGGATGGTGTTATGTGAAATCCTCATTAACGAACCG
Organism: Elymnias hypermnestra; assembly: GCA_015832385.1. Taxonomy (NCBI): domain Eukaryota; kingdom Metazoa; phylum Arthropoda; class Insecta; order Lepidoptera; family Nymphalidae; genus Elymnias; species Elymnias hypermnestra. The sequence continues at coordinate 12,192,059 of JACTOM010000934.1, forward strand.
TTAAATTTCAATGATTTCACATATTTCAACGTTTAAATAATTTCCCATGACTCTATGAGCCCCAAATAAATCGCTTAGCGGTGGCCAATCAAAGACTCAGTCAGCCCAAGTGGCTTTAAGATTTGACAAACTACCGCGACTCAGTCTGCCTCAAAGCACAAGAGGAAGAGGTGTAGATGTAAAATCTTTTAAATACAATATTACTAATGACCCGTCCCAGCTTCGCAATAATAGAAGAGCATATCATGTCTTAACAATCGTAGTATTTCAATATTTTCACACACAACATTGATAACTTCTTCTTGAGTACGACCGTATGATAAATTGTAGAAATAGTGGAAACAAAGTTAGTAATTTCGTGCGGATCAAATGATTTTGCGATATCTCCAATAATGTACACTTAAATGATTTAGTGTAATAGACTATAATAATTTGTATAAAATTTTGAATCTCTATGGAAATCCGGGCTGTAGTTTTTGAGTTTATCGCGAACATACAGATGAACGCGGTGGAGGACTTTGTATTATAATAAATAAGTTATACATATGTTTCTGACATTTATATAACGAAGGAAACATTATCTCTGTTTTGATTAATTACTAACGTGTAAGATTGGACTGTGATATAAATATACTTTCGTCCTGTGGTGCGTACACAATTTTTCATCGGACCTAGAACGAAAATTCGATAAAAATATAAATATTAAAGTGTAAAATAACATGAAAGTTAGATATTGAATCAATAGCTCGCGTGCTTCGACTACGTAACTATGCAACCAGTTATTTATACATTTATTTATGACAACTTTCAAACACAAAAATAAATTGCCAAATATTTTACATATAAAAGATTGCGAAAATTTGAAGCATTCGCACTAAACGACGCAAATCAATGTAGCACTTTCATCATGGATTAAAAAGTATCACAAGACAAAATTTCAAGGCAGTAACAAATAACTTTATTAATTAAAAATGTACTTTATACTATGACTTAGGGACGATTTCATTTGTTTTAAACTTAAATTTTCGTGGTTTATTAACATATTGACTCTCAATATCAAAAGGATCAGACGTAGGGTAGACAGATTCTGCCCTTGACAGCTTGACACAACCGACCACAGCAGGAACGTCGTGACCAAGATCCATTCAACTGGGTCGAAATATCGGCAAAATTAAAAAACGCCATCGTGGTATGTACCCGTTCAAATAGTCAATACGATTTCATTTGTATGAAATTATTAATCCTGCTATCTTTATTAGGAATTAAACCAATCTCATTCATCAACCTATCTATTCGGGAAAAGCACATGAAAATGTGTGCAGTAGTTTTTGAGTTTATCGCTTATACGTAATGATTGAATCGCGGTAAGCTTGCATCTTAACATTTCGTTGTACAATGTCACCCTTACCGCAAACGTATAAAATGCTATTGTAGTATTCCACCGATAATAGCTATTCGCATTGTGACATTTAGCATTGGGTTTTTATGCCTTTCTACCTTCTTTAGCCTTTGTCGACAATCCCTTTAAAGGTATTGTTTCCTTTCCAGATTGAGAGGCGATTGTTGCGTTTTGTTTACTCTCTTCGCTATTTGAGTATGCGTTTTATAGTTATTCACGTTTTTTTAAATTAAATCATTCAATTATTTTCTTTATAGATTAAAGTATATTATGATCATAAATAAATTCCTTTTGCAAAGCAGTTTACTTACTTTATATTCCTCTGAGATGATTATGGGGAGAGGAAAATTAAAAAATGCCGTAAAAGCCTAAAAGTACTTGGTTGCAGACGAAAACGAAATCGTCATCTAGTCCAAACACGAGTAATATTTGAGTGCATGTTTGTAATTTCAAATAGGTTTTCATTAACCGTAGATAGATAGATAGATAGAATACTCTTTATTGTACACCACAAACATGAAACAAGTAACACAGAAACAAACTTAATAAATAGTACAAATTAGACGACCTTATCGCTTATTAGCGATTTCTTCCAGGCAACCTTAAAGAAGAAATACAAAATGCAAGTTCCGGCGAATATGAATAGGCAACCACTAGAGCTTTGCACGAAATTCAGATTTGTGGTCATATTTTTGTAATCCAAATATGAACCGAATAGAGAGATTCTGTAGTCGCTCAAGTTTATTCAATTGGTCCTCGGTCAAATTAGGATAGCTTGCATCAGCGTAATCGAGAATAGAGATAAGTAGAGACTGTGCAAGCATAATTTTGGTAGGAATGGGAAGTAAAGAACGCAGACGTCGCGAGGATCCCATAGCTGCAAAGGTTTTTCTGCTCAAATCTCTTAGAAGTGTTGCCCAAGATAATGTGTTGTCCATATTTATACCAAGATTTTTAACAACATCGCTATATGGTATAACAGTACCATTAAGTGAAATTGGCGGAAGATTAGGCCAGTCCACTCTTGAAATCAGACATTAGACATCAGAATCTTGAATAAGACCGTATATGAAATTGTAGAATCTTTAAAGTTATTTGTCTATGTATCTGCTTGGTAATCTTTGAAAGGGCAGGGATTTTGAACGGGCTTTCACTGGCAGACAACTGATGTTATAAAGAGTAACTTACCATACTTAGTATAGTAGGGGAGAATGGGGTAATCCGAGTCAGTGGGCAATGGGAGTCACCCTTATATCCACGAAACAGCATTAGCAAGCTATGCGTACATCACCCCGCTGGCCCCCCAGCACCGCCTGGAACAGCTCGCGCCAATCCGTGACCCCATTGAGATACGTCGGTATTTTCTTTTTGTGCTCCACCGATCTAATTTTACGTCAATAGAAATTAGGGTATGCGATTAAGGCTTTTATACGGACTTGTTAGAGTTCGTGATGTGCAGTTGAATTCATATCAATGTTTAAAAGATGTTTTTAATTTACTATTTTTCTTACTAGAGTGATTGCGGGAACTGAGAGTCAGCAGTCTTTCGCAACTTTGCGTGTCGAAATACGTCATTTTAATTTGATTTTAGATGTCAAAGGGACAACAGAAAAGACCTATCTTTAGTCTTGAGACAGAAGCCGTACTAGCAAACTTGATGAAGAAATAGGCAAATATTTTATATGGTTGCACTAATTATCAAGTGAGAAAAGTGAAAATAAGAAGAAGATAAGATAAATAGGGGTAAAGAAAAATGGAAGGGTAAATGTCATGGAAAAGACTACGAAGGGCTCTGAAAAGGTAAAGCGCCAAAGGTAAAATGCTACAAAAAACGAGCGAAATTTCTGTATCAGATGTTGGCACTGACGGCTTATGCCAGTACGATGCGGTTGACTACGCAGAAGATGCTGGAAACAGATGCCTAGCACAAGTAACAACGAGATTTGGTTCAGATGTAGGCTGTGGCAAGGTTATATCTGCGATAGGTGCTAGATTTTCTTTGACTCCGATTGCCCCCTGAGGTAACCCGCACGTTGGTGCAGTGAGAATCAAAGCTATTTTTTTTTAACTTTTATATAATCCAAGTATTTCTAATGATAATTAATTACGTAAATTATGATTAAAGGTAGTTGCAATAAATATTTCGTTTATGATTAAAGATTTATTTGAGTTTTCGCTTAAGTGACTCATATTACCCCCTTTTCCCCTAAACAAATTTTATAGTAACTTATCATTGGTGGATTTGAACATTATAATCAAAGTCAATTTGAAATATAGTCATTGTAATGTTTCATAAATAATCAGAATTAGAAATATTACATTCATTTCAACTATTGACAAATGTATTGTAGATGTTAAATATGATAAGTAACATAGTTATTTGGAGGGGAACACCGTAATTAGCGGTTGGTTGTAATTGGCTGATATCTTAAAGATAGGCTCTTCGATTAAGAGGAGAGCGTTGAGAAATATGAGTGGATTGTGACTGAGTGACAAAGTAAGAAATAGTGTGATAAGAGAACGTTCTGGTATAAAAGAAGGCGTAGTGACTAAAATTGAGAAAGGTATGCTTAGATGGTTTGGGCATGTAGAGAGAATGAACGAAAGGAGACTGACAAAAAGGGTTTATGAGTCAAGAGTGAATGCGAAAGTTGGAAGGGGAAGACCGAGGCGAACGTTCCTGGACCAAATCCAGGACATTTTAAATAACGGCC
>JACTOM010000934.1:12197752-12246596 GCA_015832385.1 Elymnias hypermnestra
GCGCTCTGCTCTGATTGGTCATTACTTAAATTACGATTACAATGATAATTAGTCTAAAAAAAATGTAACTAATAAAGTAAAATCAAATTAAAAGTTATTAGAAGCTTTTACAATTTAAATAAACAATATTATTGCACATTAATCGTAAAACAGTAATTCAATTGACAATGGCTACTTAATAAATTCTCACATTAACTATAATTTTGTTTTCTTTCAGAAATATGTTTTTAGGCTTTGTAGCAATGTGAAAATTCGTTTTAAATTAAATTAAGATTTACGAAAGGTAAATAACTTCATAAAGAGAATGTTATGCGTTATCGTACAATCAACAAGCAACTCCTGCAATAGCTTCCTCCGACACACACACACATATATATATATATATATTCACTACTATTATAATATTCACTTATATAGCAAAAAAAGCGAAATACAGAATTTTAATACACGAAATGAGAACAAAGTTAGAAAACATTTGTCGAGTTGAGCATAGGTGTTTTAATCAGATAACGCACTCAGTTTTTGATTTGCCTGCACATAACTTTAAGAAATATGTTAAAAATATCTTATCACACAAGGAATATTATAATATTGAAGATTATTTAAGCGATGAAGTAACCGTTGAGTTTCTTGCCAGTTCCTTATCAGTGGAATCAGGTTTCCGAAGTGGTGGTAAATTTGTTACTAACGGACAGGCTACTGTCGACTCTAAATCAAATCATCATCATAGTTTAACTCTTAGCAGATGAAGTAGTCCGGGTTATTGAGTATAAAATAAAAATTGATTAATAGTTTCAGGAAAGTCCGCGTAATACATTTTTTATAGGTCACTAGCGACCCTTCATCGCTGTATGACTGTGCAGAGTGATTTCGCAAACAAATTATATTCGGGCATGACACGCCACTATGTTTATTTCATTCTACCCTCTTTTGTTAGCCAAATCAACAAACCAGGAGATTTAGCACATATTTTTTATTGCTTACAGGTTAGCGTTTGACTGTAATTTTACCTGATGATAAGTGATGATGTAAACTAAGATAGCACGCTAACCTGATAAAATGTAACTACCCTCTTAATGTTTCTATACAGCAGTGTATTAGAGAGCAATTTTTCAGCTTAATACCACGTTTTTGTAGGAAGGGTTAACTAGTCGCGAAGCCTCTCATCAGTCTAGACTCCTACGTGAATAAATTAGAGAATAAAATTTCGTGAATTTAACCCTCCACGTCATCAAGCTAATCTAGTATCCGTACTATTACCCCGGCGAGGGTGTCAAACATGTAACCTGTGTCTTAATTACGCGAAGTTAATAAATAGAGCTGACCGACCAAATTCTACACTAGTGTTCGCTCACGTTCCTGCACGCCGGCTGGTTCGACTCCAGACGCTGCAGAACAAATTCATGCGCATAGCCACGGGCGCCCGCTGGTTCATGCGCAACGTCGATCTCCACAGAGATCTCGACCTCGCAACGGTCAACAACCATTTCAAAACGCTCTCCGTAGACTACTTCAAGAGAGCTGTCAGTCATCCTAACCCTCTCATTAGAAATGCCGCCTCTTATGGGATTAGGCTTAACGTCCCGCCTAGGAAGAGGCGGCCCAAACACGTTCTTGACGACCCAGACGACCAGACTACCATTGACAACGCCCAGTACACTTTCACACACCTGCTCGACCTCGTCTTCGCCGGCGAAGACGAGGTCCCCGCTATCTGACGCACCCCGGCCGCGGCTCCCAGTCGCGGACCCATGGGCGTCAAGATTAAGCACCTGTCCGATTGTCCTTTTCAGCAGCAGCAAACGTTGCTCTAAGCCTAGGTCCGAGCCTCGCAGGAGGCGCCCTTAGAGCAACGTTTTCCCCCGACGCAGCAGGGCCCTTCTACGGGCCCACCCCTCGGCAGAGCTTCTGCGCTCGCCATTCCTCTCGGTTACGCCGTCAAAGCCATTAGGGCTAACAGCAACTACACACTTCGATTAAAAAAAAAAAAAATCTACACATTTGAGCACGGGCTGCCGGTCAGTTTGGACCTATTTAATGGTGACTTTTATGCTTTTTGGTATAACAAAATCACTAACTGTTATAAAATTGGTAAAAATTGGAATATTGTCACAAATTAGTCACATCTGTCAACAATTGGGCACACCATAAGACACCCACACGTGTTTATTTCAGCAGTAAAGGGGTGACAGATTGACATACCGTGAAAATATATCAACTAGTTTTAATGTAGCGAAATAATATAGCTTATCTAAATCAATCACAATACCTACTAAAACCCAGTGGAACTCTCTTCATCCATAAGTGATGTACCAGATGTTCAACTTTCGCATTCGTCCTTCTCACTAGAGAGCATTATAGGTGCGATGCTCTCTAGTGAGAGATGTTGAGCAGCAGTGACCCTCTTCTGTGGAAAGTTCATCGCACTGAAGGAAACCCACGAATGAGAGAGTGAGATTGCAGTGGATGCTTCCTCACACCACCGAAGATGGGTTACACGGCAGCGCCTGTTTCCGTAAATCCTACCGCCTCCGTGAATCCACAGTGGGATTCATCTGGGACACCAGGAAAGAATGCGAAAGTTGAACTTCTGATGCTTCTTTCGTGGATAAAGAGGGTTCCGCTGGATTTTACTGGGTATTTCGAGGTCTTCTTTCTCACTGAGTCCCACACTCCTGACCCATGGATCGGAGACTGTGCAAAAAAGTGGTAACTAGGGCAGTCTTCCTATATTATTGGTATGTTAGTGCTTTACTGTAACCTCACCTGATGGTAAGTGATGAAACAGCAGATTTATGTGGGCTTACTTACTTACTAATAAGAGGTAATTACTCCTAACGGTTTCTACACATCATATAACTAGAACGCATTTATTTTGCTTGGCGACACCTCTTTGCTGGCAATGTGGTAAATAATGCAGTGGTTCCAGTACTCGCTTTGCTAGCAGAAGTCCTGGATTCGATTATGGTAGGGCGAATTTAATAAACTTCATTCAATTTCATTAGTAACCATAAGAGGTAAGCTGCCTCTTACCAGATCAGCGTGATCAGAGTCAGATATAAAAAAAACCGTTTATCTACCAAGTCAATATGAAAAATACAAACATATAGTCCAATTTTATTTATTTGAATAGATTTCATGCGGAAGCAATTGTCGAGAAAGTTGTATTTGTTCAAAATAGAAGATACAAATGTTATAAAGAGTTTGCAATCTATAATATCCGAGGCCTCGGGTGTTTCCGGTGTTTTGCAAATACATATTGCATTCTGAAAGGGTTATGTATAAATAAATTTGAAATGTCTGCCTGTGATTGTGAGATAAAGCCCTTTTTCACGCCCTTAAGATTATTTGACTAAAAAATTACACTGACGTTTGTTGTAAGCTCTCGTAACTTTAACTTTTAGGTTGTTACGTTTGAAGTAATATTTAAGAAAAAATCTATTTTTCAAGATTCAAAAATGCTTTAAATGCCTTGAATTTTTGATTTGACACCTAAAAAATTCACTCTTAATGAATATTTATATGTATAAGTTTCAAATCCGTCTGCATCTCATAAGAGAGATAGAAAGAAGAAATATGGTTAGCATAAAAAAGCTTATAGTGGGCCTACTTTATTAGGTAGATATATACTGTAGTGAATTTTTTTTAGAGCATTTAAAGGGGAACAATTCTATCATAAAGGATGTAGGCGAAAATTTAATCGTTTACGCAGTCCACGTAGTGGAAGCTCTCAAAAGAAAAAAAATTAACAAAAAAAGAACCGCCTTCCAAACAGACTTACAAATAAATTAATTTGCTCTAAAAAGTAAGATATAATTGCAAATTAATTTATTTGTAAGTCTGTTTTGAAATTTATTTTTGATTCTTAGTGAATCTGAAGTAAACTAACAAATTTGTCTCAATATATGTACACCTCATTGCTGCCTCATTACACTAGCTGCCTCATTGGTCTAGTGGTTAGCATGTTCGACTACAGACATGAGGTCCTGGGTTCGAGTCCCGGGTCGGGCCAATTCAAAAATGGATATTGAGTTTTCTATTAAGATTTTCTCAATATTAGCCCGAAGTTGGGAAGTCGGCGGTGTGATCCACCCCCGTGCCTCGGAGAGCACGTTAAGCCGTCGGTCCTGCGCCTGATCTCTCTCCGGTTGTGTCGAATTACCGTCACATCGGGCTATGAGAGTGAAGGAATAGAGAGTACACTTGTGTACTATGCCTGCCAATCCGCAGTGGAGCAGCGTGGTGGGTCTATGCTCTAAAAACCCTCTCTCATATGAGTTAGGAGGCCTGTGCCCAGCAGTGGGATGTTAATGGGCTGCTACTTACCTTTTTACCTTTTATGTACACCTAAAACGTGTTTCTCATATGAGATAACACCGTTTAAATGAAATAACTTTACAAAGTTAAATTTACATTGGTACCGCCATACCCGGGATCGAACCCGCAACCTCACACGTGACGCTCCTCGCACAACGCTATCACCAGTTTTTTATATGGTGATCGAGGACAACACTTACACGCAAAAGTTACCCCTCCCCCAGACTCTGCTACCACTGCTTCGCACGTATTTCACCTTTCAAATATTGCAATGCAGCAACAAACGTACAAATATTCTGCCATAAATCGCACCCTTACTGTAAGCCGTTGAGGAGTACCATTGATCTTCATATTTAACTACGACTAGCACTTGACCATACCGAATTTACGGTAGGCGACTCAAATATCTGGATAGCCTATAGAATATTCTGTCGAGTTTCGTTCATTTGCTCCTAAGAATTGAGGGTTCCGTCACTTTGTCATGGATTCCATCATCAGAACCTAACCAAACTATCACAAAACAACCCTTGAAGTATATCCTTTCTAATAAAAAAAGAATCATCGAAATCGGTTGGCGTGATCTTGAGTTATTCGTCCTTAATGCAAATTTAAGTCTTACCCGGTTTTCTCATGGATGCCATCATCAGAACTGGTTTAAAAACAATATAGGACCCTATGACGTGCACTACCTTTCATTAAAAAAAAATCATCAAGATCGGTCCACCCAGTCGGAAGATATGAGGTAACAAACATAAAAAAAATTCAGACGAATTGATAACCTCCTCCTTTTTTTGAAGTCGGTTATAAAGATTATTCATTGGTGCACCGCTCCTATGGGTCTTAGTGGAATGATATATAGCCTATAAGCCTTCCTCGATAAATGAGATGTCAATTCTGAAAGAAGATTTCATAAGACCAATAGAAGCGTAGCATTAATGAAGAACGTTTCAAATTCTTGGTTCTGCTTCAGCTCAGCTTCTGTTGCGTGAACGGTTAAAATTTTGCAAAAATCATGTATCACAGAATTGTTCCCCTTCAAAAGTGCTAAAAAAAGCCCACAACAGCATATGTCTATTTTCTAAGGTTGGCTCACTATAACCTTTTTTATGCTAGGCAAAGTTCTCTCTGATGAGGTGCAGATGGAGTAGAGCGTATATGCCACTCACAAATAAAATGCGGTTACACTTGACTAGTTATCCACATTAGCAGCGTTCCGCTTTTACCCAAAATAACGATTTGGTTCCATTTATAACCCCAGCATTAAAACTAATTTAAAATAAACGAAAAACTAAATTAATCTTTTAGTGTAATAATAGAGCTTTTAGAGCGGTTGTGATGGGTCAAATTGAACTGTGACGTCACATCCGGGAGTGTGGCCCTTTCGTCACTTCCGGGTCAGGGGGAATGAATTAACTTTATGGAGTCAATTTGATAGTAATACCATGGACGCAGAGGCCTAGTGGTATTACACGTTACGCTTTTAAAATAGACACAAGTAGACTCCAGCTTCAGTGAACTCTACTTTGGTCGAACAGGGTTCAGGGCTTGGGATATTCAAGTTTCATTGGTTCAGTTCTTCAGGGTTCAGGCTTTAATTTTAAGTGTTCGGGCTTTAGGTAATTAATGTACAGGCTTTAAAAAGATTAGGTACGTAGCAGCCCATTAACGCGATAAATTATCCCATTCCTGGGCACAGGCCTCCTCACTCGTGTGATAGAGGGTTTTTAAAGCATAGACCAACCACGCTGCTTCGCTGTGGATTGGCAGGTATAGTACATAAGTGCACTCTCTATGTTTTCACTCGCATTGTCTGATGTGACGGGAATCCGACACTCGCGTAGAGAAATCAGACGCAGGACCGACGGTTTAACGTGCTCCCCGAGGCAAAGAGATGGATCAAACCGTCAACTTCCCTTCGAGCAAATACTGAGTAAATCTTAATAGAAAAGTCAATATCTATTTTTGAAGTGGCCCAACACGGGACTTGAACCTAGGACCTCATGTCTGTAGTCAAACATGTTAACCACTAGACCAATGAGACAGTTTGTATAGACTTTAATACTAATTGTCGGTTAAAACCATCATTTGCGAAACCGGCATACCCCGAAAGCAATTTTTGGGTATGCGTAGCCTGCTAAGCCTGAGTGGAGTTAACGTGACAGTTCTATGTTCTAGCCTGTTACCAGCAGTGGGAATTTAATCGGCTGCTCCTTATCTTTTTTTACAATGAAAAGACAATGGACTAATTGGTTAGTTAGGCACCTACTGAGTTCTCTTTTAGGATATGTGCCTTATACCAAAATAGAGTAGCATCGTTGGTCTACGTTCCAAAACCTTTAGCTGAGTGAGGAGGTTCGTGTGCAACAGAGATTTGTTATTAGGCTGCTTACCTCACATTACCATGAAAAGATGATGCAGTACTATGAAAGAAAATATCTTTAGGAAAACTACACATCCCGGAAGCAATTCTCTATTAAGAGAAAGGGGATTATTATTCACAAAACAATGTTTTTAAGGTATTTTCTGAAAAATTTGCACTTGAATGTCATGTCAACTTTGTTTTTATGTCTCTGGGAAATTAATTAACGCACACCAACTGAATTAAGGATCCATGCGGCAGTGTGGGACAACCAAAATACCCACTAAAATCCAGCGGAACCCATTCCGTTTAATCGGCAGGGGGCCAGCAGTTCATCTACTCAATGGAAGGTTAAAGCTGAAGCGGATGGGCGACCGTACGCCTACCGCTCCTCAACCTCCTCTGACGTAGAGGGCCATCAACCACTTCCTTCCTTAAGCTTGTTTCCTTCTGTAAAACGAGGCAAAAGCACTCCATGCCGTTTCGCTGCCTACCATAGCGGCCACTATATTATGACATACACATAAGGAGTTGACATCGCGGGGAATAACTTGCATCTCATAATATCCCCTGCCTTAGTGAATCACCTCTCCTCATCATCATCGGCCTTGTCTTTTCCCGATAACGTGTAATGTAAACCTGCCTTTATCAGATCTCTATGTATCCTCGTCAACCAGGTGGTTTTCAGTCTTCCTTTTCCATTTTTTTTTGGGTGCATAAAAATTCACTTTTTAACAAGATAATGGTCAGATTATCGCAGTATTGATCGAGATGAGTTATATTTATATTAGATAAGATTTTATACTTAAAACCTACAAGAGTTCCTTTACGTTTGTCTTGGAAACTTATAAGAAACTCAGTTGTGATTTTTTGTTGCTATCGTTTCACAATATCTCTTGTATCATTGTGCTGTTAGAGAAACGGTAATAATTTAACTATATAATGTAATACGAGGTACAAATCGAGAAACCATTAGTTAGTTACGGTCTCTTCAGATTTCATTCATATATTTCTAGTGGCGAGAAATTCTTGAATGAATTCGCCATTTTACCTTTCAAATGTAGAGTGTAAAGGACAATGCATTTCTTGTGTTTGGTGTCGTTTTACTATAAAATCTATTGTTGGGGGAAAATAGATTTTATTTATCACAAGTGAGGGTAGTTTTTGTGTATCTACAGTTATGAATAGTTATCTGGCATACGAAGGTATTGGAGTGAGAAAATGTCACCGTATTTAGGTAGCGGTGTCTTTGACTCGGGTTCGCTTGGCGAAGTTTTGTGGCCATGAAGATTAGATGGAATAAATAACAATTAAATAAATACCCTTTGATGAAATACCCAACTAAAAGGTACAAAATAATTATTAAAATGTTTCAGATTAGACGACAAAAACTATTATATTGTCGTTTTTAAGTGTTTTAAAATCCAGTTCATAGATATGTAATCAGTTTTTGACAAATATGCAAAATTTCCAACTAATCAGATGTCATATTGTGACTTTGCATTGCGTATAAAGATTTAGTAGTTCTTCGAAAAAAGCTTAATCAAATTTACTCAAATGAAATAGAAGGGAGATTGTCAATTTACAGCGTTTGTAAGGGCAATTAAATAAATGGAAACATTGAAGGTGAATGTTTTTAGGACGAGTGTGAAGATCAGAGCTCTTTCCTTCCCAAATTAGGTTAGTATAAAAAGTATCATAGCGAGCCAACCTTAAAGGATCAACATATGTTTAACTTTAAAGGGAAATAGGGAAATAGTTTGGTTATAAATGATATATGCAAAACTTTAACCGCTTACCCTGCATACGCTATGGAAGCTCTCAAGAGGAAAAACACTGCTATTGGTCTCAGCGTGATAATATATAGCCAACCTTCCTGGGTACACTGGCTACCAAAAAAGAGTTATTCAAATCAAATCAAATCAAATCAAAAATATCTTTATTCAAATAGTCATATTACAGCACTTTTGAATCGTCAAATTATATATATTTTTTTCCATGCTCTGATTCTAATATACGTCTGATGATGGTACTCAAGATCGGCTTAAAATCTAAAGTTACGAGGGTTCCTTCGCGCCCTGATCCGAGAAGAACCCACAACAAACTCAGTCGGGTTTTTTTTTTTACCATCATCATTACAATAACAAATTAGTTTACTATATTTTAATTAAAATTAGAGCAATTTGTTCACTCCCAAGCGTTTCTATCGTCTAGGTAATCTTGCAACTTATAATACGATTTTTCTATCAACTTTCTTTTAACAAAGACTTTGAATTTATTAATTGACATCTTTAGAACGTCTTGTGGGAGTTTATTATAGAAACGTATACAGTTACCCTTAAATGAGTTGTTAATCTTATGCAGCCTACTAGAATTTACAACAAGTTTGTTTTGGTTTCGTAAGTTATATGATGTACATTCACTCTTTGTATTAAAAGAGTCAATGTTTTTATGTACGTACAACAAGTTTTCTAATTATGTTAACTGTCTTGAATTTGTTTCTTATGTATTCAAATCAGACCAGTAGTACTTGGATTGGCGCGTTCAAGCAAATATTATAGTACAGATTTGTAATTTGTTATGTTGTGTGTCGTGTCAACACTCACTGTTGGAAGACTTTGTTCTTCAGTCATTTATCCGTGTTATAAAGAAATCTCCCAATTCGTGGGCACAGATATCTTTCACTTTAGAGATCAGTACGAGCACCGCCCCCTCTAATTGATTGCATAACCGTCTTTACATCCCATTCAAGACTCCTTCATTCATGAGAGTCATTTGACATGCGGCGACAAATCGCTTGGCAACTCGCTATTCTTGTGCCTTCACAAATCTAAAATACACTCACAGATAAAGGATTTTATCATTTATCAACTAAGAAATAAGAGCTACGGTCTACTTTACGGATAGCGAAAGTATACCTCTCCAATAATCGCTAATTTATTTGCTACTATACTGTAACCTTTATTGTTGGCCTATTAGAGACATTTTTGGCTTTTGTGATGCACAGAAAAGACACGCTGTTATCTTATTATATTTATAATGTATTGTGCGATGGAATTTCATGCATGCCTCCATTTTTTTCGCTAATTTTAGGCGTAAAGTCAGACGCATTGTCGCCTTTCATAGTAGTCGAGAGCTACTTCATGTGCGATTGTAAAGACGGTATGGAATTTAGTATGGTGAATGATTATCAATGAATGATAGATTTTTTTATACGTGATCGTTTAGTGGATTTATATATGATATTGGATTTCGGCAGATGCATTGATTTTAATGTGATATAGAGATCTATATATATATATATGTATATGACGGAGAATAAGAGAGAACGGAGAAGCATAATTCACAGGGGCGTAGGATTCTCCGCCGACATCGTCATTAATGGGATCCATTATTTAATTTCTCATTCAAACACTTTATTAATTAACGCGAGTTATAATGTTCAATAATTTAATGTTCCCGATATCAATTTACACAAACTTATTAACAATAATAGCTAGAAACGCGACAGTTTCAATAGTCGACCACTCCGGTCGACCGCCACTCGAGAACTGCCGAGAGACGGGCCGGAGTGACACTTATTGACTCTGCCCCACGCCTATAGATGGCGCCAGCGTTCCACAGACATCTGCCCTCCGACATATAGATCAATTGCTGTTCAAACTGTACTGGTTTGGCTGATTTTGGTTTTGAATTATTTGTGGAAATTCGGGGATGGTGTAAAGGTGAGTTAATATGAAAAAAATTCTTGCAATATAGTGAAAACTATAATTTCGCTTTCCGTTAGAAACTATCGCTACCAGTCGAGCATTTGACGTTTGTCCCGTCGTTTGGAAATCAAATTAAATTGACATTTGCCATTGACAACCAACAATTTCTGATGGCAACTATAATAATCGACAGACTTTGGCCAGAATCTGGCTTTTATTGACTAAATTTTATTGAAACATTCTGCTATTATTATTTACTGATTCTAAGGCGGTATGAAGATTGCCACTCAGCTTATAAAATATCATATAAAATCTTAACAACCGTTTGTAACGGTCACTTTGTAACTGGTTTATTTTTATTTTTTCTATTGTCTGGTGTTATCTCTGCGCATATTTTGTTACGATAGTTACCGAGAAGTGAAATAGATAATACACGTTATGACTCAAAAAGAAAGAGATGCTTATATTTCTGATCGCCCAAGTTGAAACAGACGTATCGTATTATCAACTAGTAGTTGACATGGGTTATCGAGAACAAAAAATCATATATTTTCACGTAACGACGTTCTAAAAAGTTTCAGGACACTCGTATGCAAATAGAAACTAATATCCGATGCTAATATCCATAAACTCATGATTAACATTGTATATAAATATTCTTACTTATATTATTAAAACATTAGCACCTCTTTTACTCTCTTATTTACATTACTATATATTACATCACATGCTTAGGACAAGCAATGCTTATTATATAAATCAAGATTTCAAGTAGGCTTTGATGATTTACTTAGACGATAAAAAAGCGTGGGAGTTAATTAACTTGACACTAAATAAAATATATTAATATTAAATAGTAACGATGGTGGTAAACAGGAACACCCGACTGAGTTTGTTATAGGCTTCTCAGGATAACACAATATTTTAATTAAACAGCACTTTTGAATCGTTAAATATTGTTATATTATCTCCAATGTAATTTACATTACATCTAGTTTTCATATTCATGGATTAGCATACAATGTTTCATCCCGTTTTAACCTTTACTTACAATTTATCGACAAAAATAGTCTATCCTTTACCTTCTCCATTATTCCACGAAAGCCAGTAACACCGCGAGGAACTGCTAGTAAAGCCATAAAACTACTCATAATTTCACCAATAATTCTATACAAAATAATATAATAGTCATAATTTGCTGGTTATCACTCCAACAATGACCACCACATCAGATGGTACAGGCATCCAACAAACAGCTGTCTCCACAACCCGGGGACCATTTACCGGGTCATTAAACATCATCGAGACACGCTTTCCACTTATTATCCATTTTTATATAATAAATTTCATGGCAAATATAACTCTAAGCCCCGCCCATTTCGCTATAAAATCCTATACAACTTTTGCGTAAAAAAAGTCGTGTTTTTGCCCAAAACTCCTCTCTGCGTGAAATTGTCGGATCCTTTGTCCGTGTGTCTATAAAATTACTGGTTTTATTTCGTTTTGCGGTGGGGTGAGTGAAATTTTGGATGTTTTTTCACGTGTTAAGTATCATAATGTGTGATATAGAGTGCTTGTTATAAGAGCACTCTAAATAAATAACAGCGTACAATGTAAAGAGTTTAACAAATACGTACTTAGGTTATTAAGTTTACAAGTGACGCGTATAGACGTCACAAGAGTCCATATTTTGTTACTAACTATGTGACCCGGCAAACTTGGTAACGCCTCAGGATGATAATAGCAGAATGTTTCAACTTTAGTAAGAAATGAGGTCAAAACTTAACCCTTACGCTCAGATTCCCGCCAAAGAACGTCAAATATTTGGCTTTCAGGTGTGACAACCGTAAAATATTATAGTTGCGATCAGAAATTTTTGATTGTCAATGTCAAAAACAGATGAAGACTAACCCAAAAGTGTACTTTAAAATTTAATTTGATTTTTGAACGATGGGAAGAACATCAAACGGTTGACAGATAGGAATAGTTTCTTAGGGAAAGTGAAGTTGTTATTTACTATATTTGCCTTCTTTTGCGAGACCGTCATCTCGTTGAAGGAGGCAAATGGGAGGATACGGGATCAAGAGGCTGGAGCTTTCCCTCGCCGTCGGAGGAGGCTTGGTGGCAGAAGTCGCACTTATGCACTTCATGCCTCACTCTATTGAGTGGTAGATCTTCGTAGTCGGTACCATCCGGGTCACTAGAGTGGAATGCAGTTAGGGAACCTCTAGTGATCTCACTCATGGATGGGGAGGGATCCGCTGGGTTTTAGTGGGTATTCTGTTGTCAGTGAGTCCCACACTCCCGATGGAATTAAACTTTCATCGGGGTGCGTAAAGCCATTTCCCAGCGCAAAAAAAAAAAAATATTCCATTCATATTTACTCACCTTTTAAACCTACCCGGGGACTTCCATAAATAATACAAAATCTAAATAAGCTTAAATCAATCCGTTCTCGAGTTTCAGCGAGACTAACGAAAATCAATTATATCATATACTAGCGGCCCTTCCCACCTTCGCACGGGTAGACTAGAATAGGTACAGATATTTAAGTTAAGCATGATAATTAAAACGACCATGAATTGACAAATATTATGAAAAAGTGCGATTCCTAATACTAAGACTAAGTAGCTCTGAAAAGAACTTTTTAAGTGAAGCATAAAAATGTGTTAAAGAAACTGGAAATATTCAATGTCGCTTGCGCCCACTGCGTAAGGTAGCCTAGTACATACCGGTGCACCCCCTTCTCCCGCACTGCCCCTCTCTCGGCGAGTTAGTAACTCGATGCGCTACGTGGCGGCCGCTGCTGGCCTGCATTTTTATTTTAATTTCATAATATCTTTTGAATGGAGTATGCGATTCGAATAATTCAAAAAGTAATCATAAGGTATTGAGACAGTCTTGAATATTACATTATTTATTTGGATAAAAACTTATAATTGGTATGGATAACACGGTCTGATTTAGATCGGCATTTCTATCAATTTCTTAAATGTAAAAAAGTAGTTATAGTGACGTAACTACAATAGTTAGACCAATAGTCTCGAGAAGTTTTTTGTAGATATTAATATATTCTATAATATCGTCGAACATTTTTTTGTCCCATCATTAATACTCTTCACAGCGTATGCCATGAAAGAAATTTTATGGCAAATTTTTTTACACCTTCGGTTGGTTTTAATAGAAATTTCTAAATATTTTTCTAGTAATCTAGTACTAAATATAGCCTATGTTACTCAGTTATAATGTAGCTTTCTAATGAAAAAACAATTATATATTACATACAAAAATACAAATCTTTCCTCTTTATAATATTAGTGTAGATTAAAAACTCTGCTACGACGTTAAAAATGAATACTTGTCACTTCTAATTTGAATTTATCATCGAAATACTTAAATACAAATGAAATATAAATGTCTTCATTTAAATATATTTTTACAACAAAAACACTAAAAATATCTTTTTTTCATTTGTTTTTGTCATTTAACATTGACAACCAACAATTTCTGAACGCAGCTATAATATTTTACGGTTTTTAAGATCGCGTGTTTTTGATAACGAAAAGGCGGTACGAAAATTGTCAGCTATTATATTATTAGAGATTTTAAACAAAAGGTCAAAACAAATTATTAAAACTAAATTACCACTGTTAATTTTATTTCCATTCGCTGTTGTAAATCCGTTCTAACATATTGTATTACGCGTCGTGTCTTACATAGGGGATAACAGTCATTAGACGTAAGTTAAACGTAATTTCATGTTAATCTCCTCAAAATTACCTGACACGTATTAACAGATACGTTTTGAGCATATAAAATATCAGGAAATTATAGTAATCCGTTCCTTAAAGTGGAGAGCCCCGCGGGGGTGATGAATGCCCCGCACGTGACCTCTCCGAAATACATCAGCCCTTAATTATAATACTTGTGTAGTGCCTATGGCGCAGTGGTCAGAGTGTATTTCTAGATTGTCTTTTAATAGGTTTAGACAGCATATATTGTCTTAAAACTTTCATTGTATTCAATATAATAAAAAATGAGCGATAAATAAGAAAGTACAAGGTATGTTAAAAGGCTTATATCGCGTGTTTGTTCGAGCAAAATAATATAAAATAATTGTTACAAAACAAGATAAAAAAATGTTACATACAAGTTATGTTGATGAATTACATAATATCGTGTAGGTATTTAGAATTTTTATTGGCAGGTTAGCGCTTGAATATAAGCTCATTCTGGTAAATCCACTATTTGAGAAAAATCCACCCATACATTTATTCATCTATCAGTCCATCCAACCGACGATCCGTCTATTAATCCTTCTAGAAAGAAAGAAATGCGTCCATCTATCTGTCCTTTTAGCCAAGCATACATGCATTCATTCAACCATGAAACCAACAATCCATCCATCTATCCTTTCACACATCCATCTGTTCTTCTAGCCAAACATCCATCCATTCTTTCACGCATCCATCTGTTCTTATAGCCAAACATCCATTCATTCATTCGACCATCCAACCAACAATCCATCCCTCCATCCTTTCACAAATCAATCTGTTCTTCTAGCCAAACATCCATCCACTCATTTAACCATCCAACCAACGATCCATCATCCATCTTTTCACACATCCATTCGTTCTTCTAGCCAAACTTCTATTCATTCATTTAAACATCCAACCAACGATCCATCCATCCATCCTTTCACACATCCATCTGGTCTTCTAGCTAAACATCTGTCCATTTATTCAACCATCCAACCAACAATCCATCCATCCATTCTTCCACACATCCATCTGTCCTTCTAGACAAACATCCATCCATTCATTCAACCATCCAAACAACAATCCATCCATCTATCCTTTCATACATCCATCTGTTCTTCTGTATCCGTCCGACCATCTAAACCTCTTTCCATACAAAAATCCATGTATTTATTCATTGGCCTATCCAAACGTCTGTCCTTGAATCTATCATAACATTACAAGGTCAGCATTACAAGCTTAGAATTAATAACAATTTGATATGGAAATAATGACAAAAAAATTTAAACACATCCTTTTCAAAAGAAGTTAAATGTAATTTTCTCAAAGCATCGGTCTACGTTTGTGTACCGATAATATAATCTTATAAAAAGACATTTATCTAAAGGGAAAGCTTATAACATATATTTATAGAAACGCAGCTAACACTAGAAGAGTCCAAAGTGAACAGCTAGTACATTGTAAAAATATTATGAAACATTAGTAGACCATTAATTATACGAAATCCCGCCCAGATTGTAATTCATGATGCGAAAAAATACAAATATCACACAAAACACTATTACGGAGAGAATGAAGATAATATTTTCTAATACAAGTAAGCCTGGCTTCGGGCTTCTATAACGAAAAAATATTCTACAACAAACAAACACTAATTAAGTGGTAATCTATTTAGTTAGGTCACGTGCTGCCATCCATCAACCCCAAGCACTGCCTACAGCGGGGTAACTTTTCTTTTATCTACCTACGAAATACACCAATATAAACTTGCGATAAGCTCAAAAACAACTAAACAATTTTTCATTCAGTTTCCAACATAATATAGAGTAATTGTTGAGAAAGGAATATATCCAATTTGTCAATTTTTGAAAGTGTTGGTAAAATACAAGCCACCTGTGAGCTTATATCAAAAATGCTGCCGAATCCCTTAGAGATATAACAAAACAATGTATGGTAGGATAATTCATCTTTTATAGACCTACAAAAAGTCTAAGATAGCATAAATCTATCTTTTAAGGGTAACTCACAATATCCATTTTTCTTTTTAAAAAATACGATAAGCGTGTTACCTAATCTATTAGAGATACAACAAAACAATGCATGGTGGGATAATTTCTCTTTTATAGATCTACAAAAAAGTCTAAGATAGCATCCATCTATCTTTTAAGCATAACTCGCAATATCCATTTTTTTTAATGCTATAAGCATATTATCTAATCCGTTAGAGATATAACAAAACAATGTATAGTGGGATAACTCTCCTTTTACAGCTCTACAAAAAAGTCTAAGATAGCATGTATCTATCTTTCAAGGGTAACTCGCAATATCCATTTTCCTTTTAAAAAATACGATAAGTATGGTACCTAATCCATTAGAGATACAACAAAACAATGTATGGTGGGATAATTTCTTTTTATAGATCTACGAAAAAGTCTAAGATAGCATACATCTATCTTTTAAGGATAACTCGCAATATCCATTTTTCTTTGACAAAATACGAAGAGCATGCTGACTGACGTAATAGAAATACAACAAAGCAGTATATGGCCGGATAATTCATCTATTATAGACCTACGAAAAAGTCTAAGATACCATATTTCTATCTTTTAAGGATAACTCGCTACATCCATTTTAACAACACATCTTCTTAAAAAAAAATTAAAGCCGATAAGTACAAAAATCCACGAGGGTTTCGGAGTTATTTGTATCTATGAAATTATGTACTGCTGATGTTTTCTACTTATCCAGACTAACATAAATTGGAAATAACAAATTGGTTTAAAAAGAAACGAACCTAATACCTCTGTTGGCGAAGGTAATACCCATTACACCAGCTCAATATGTCACCAAGTAATTCTACAATGAAACTCAACCCAAAAAGGCTTCAAAATCAGCTTGTAAAAGTACTTAACATGTACCCAATTATATTTGTCATTGGCAATTGTATGAAAATCTCTTAGCCGCATTGACAATTAATTATTTGTATTCATATTATTATACCCTCAATGTATTTGTAAAGCTTTTTCATTAAGCGTTAAGTATACGCATATGTTCCTATAAAACGATGCTAAACTTACAGAAAATCCAAGGAACCATATCTTAACTGAATAAAGTATATAATCTAATGACAAATTTATTGTACTTACGCCCTTTTAAATAAGTAAAAAGTTACCCTTCATATTTCAAGTCATTAGAAAATACACTTTAAAAACATTAGTATTAGGGTCAAAATTGATTGTTTTATATTTCTAATGTTATTTTACAGTAGACTATAAAAATATTCACAAAATCGACGATGCATTTGTTGAAAAAAAACGTAAATTTATTCTGTTCTTTATTCAGTTGTGTTAAGGTTTTCATATGATTTGACCAATTGTTAAATATTTTTCGTATTTGATGACATCGTGTAACGAATTAAGCCAGTTGGTGTGTTTTGAATGGGAGCTTTTATTTCGTTTCCTCTATTCCACTTGGTATATATTAACTGTGAATGACAAACGTTGAGATTCGATATGCTGACGTCATTGAATTAATTGAGCAAGTGAGATAGAGGGTTCTTATTAACTACTGTAACTTTTTTATTATAATATACAAATTAAGATTGTATTGTAATGATGATGGTAAAAAAAGAACACCTGAGCCTTGTTGTGGATTAATCTTAGAATATTGCTCGGAGGATTTCCTATCTTTGTTCTTTAATATATCAGGATCAGTCGTAAAAAGAAATAAAATACGATTGAATATTTGAAGTTGCAAAGTAACATCTTTAACTGAATGCAAGTGAAAGTTATAAAAAAGAACTGATATCAAAACTTTTTGAAGACAAACAAAGAGGGTTTTTCATTGCCAGATAATTGTCGGCAAGATAGCATTTTACATAAAAAATTTAGCAAAAAAAACCGCCTTCAAAAAAGACTTAAAAATATATTAATATATCTAATCACTTGCTCTCGCGTCTCTCCCACTTCTAGCTATATATGTAGGCACCTCGGCTGACACCGACTCCAAATATAACAATACGAAGAACACTATAAAAGAATATGCAATTATTTCTTACTGTTTAGAGCATTTTAATATATTTGTAAGACTGTTTTGAAGGCGATTCTTTTTTTGTTAAAATTTTTATTTTTAGTGAATCTGAAGTAAACTTGTTGCAATGCAGCAACAAACGTTAGCTCATTGCTATTTGATTACAGACACTTATATTTTCTGTCTTAAACCGCAGCCTTACTGTAAGCCGTTGAGGAGATCCATTGATCTTCATATTTAACTACGACTAGCACTTAACCATACCAAAGTTACGGTAGGCAACCCAAATATAGAAGATTCTGCCAAGTATCGTTCATTTGCTCCTAATAATTGAAGAGTTCCGTCACTTTTTCATGGAATCCATCATCAGAACCTAACCAAACTATCACAAAACAACCCTTGAAGTATATCCTTTCCAATAAAAAAAAGAATCATCGAAATCGGTTAGCGTGATCTTGAGTTATTCGTCCATTTGTCGCGCACATGTTTAATGCAAATTTAACACTTATCCGGTTTTCTCGTGGATGCCATCATCAGAGCTGGATTAAAAAAAATGTGACCTAATGACGAGCACCACCTTTCTTTTAAAAAAAATCATCAAGATCGGTCCACCCAGTCGGGAGATATGAGGCAATAAAAAAAATACAGACGAATTGATAACCTTCTCCATTTTTTGAAGTCGGTTAAAAAAAGGGCATTTGGAATGTCGCGAGTAAAAGCACGGGGAACAGCTAGTTAGAAATACGCGTGGAAAAAGCTTTATGTGACGATGCAAAAGTGCTGTAAAAGTTTGTATATGTTCAGGTTCGATCAACATTGGTAGATCCAAAATATAGTCAGGTATTGGCTATACCTTAAAATAAGACGGGCTCGACCAGAGGCTAGAGAGAGCGATATGAATCGCAAAAACCTCTGAACACACAAGGTTACGAGGTGCGATTTTTCAAAAGATCATCTGAGGTTTCGAACGTCTGGAATAGCACCTTTTCTACTAAGAAGCTTGTCTAAAGTAATGCATTTAAATTAGGTAGGCATAGTTAGCGTGCCTTAAACAAATACGGAGGAACAGAAATATCACAAAAGCTACAAAAGTTAAGCTCGTAAAATCGTTGATATTTCCCATAGTCTGTCCAAAAAACCGAAACCGACAAGTGGTGTTGGAGGAAAATACTCGGAGTTCTGAACAAACGCCTCCATTCTCGAGGAGCTTGGCATCAAAGAGCGCCGACCCAAGTCGGATACTGAAATTCTTTGGGCGTGTTAGTCGGCGTGGAAATAAATCCATAGAATGTCTTGTTGTACAGGGGAAAGTCGAAGACGCAAGACGGTGAGGGGGATTCCCAATGCGGTGGATGGATAAAGTAAAGGCTCTAGTTTATGAATGTGGCTGATTAACAACCAGCAGGCAAAGGTGGTAGGAAGTCGAGCGACAGGTATTGTAAACTGCCGAAAACACTAGAACATGATAAGCACGACCACTCTGACAAGCGTGATGCGACTAAGAAAAGAAGAAGATAGTTAGCGTAGAGGACTATATACGTTTAACTATGTCCTATTGGCATTCAGTCTCTGGTCTCTGATTGTAGCTTTTAGCTCGGGTGACTCGATCACGTAATATTAATATGATGTTCTATGTGACTGCAGTTCTTTGTAGGAGTGAGGGAACTCTAAATCTAGGAATAGAGGTAGAAGAGGTCTGGCAAAAAATTAATGCACTTTCATCCAGAATATGGTATTTTCGACATACAATACTCACTTATGTAAAATCAGCAGAACAGATTTAAATTCGCATTAATAAAGTAAAATATGGAAACAACGGAGGCCCCATTTAAAGATGATAATGGTCCCACTCGATTTTATTTCATATCTTAGTACTGATGAGTTCCAATGCCAGATCGAAGGGATGTCTTCAATCAAGTAACTGAGTGTCTTTAAGAAATACCGTAGGAAGAACATAATAGACAGTTTCTTCTATTAGGGACAGATAGTTCTGAAATAAAAAAGCAATATGCTGCCTTTGGTATCATCAACAGCCACGAATGATTGCGTGCCCTCCCCCAATAACAGCGGGGGGCGTGACCTCATTCCCTTGGCTCAGTACACGTGACAATGAATTACCAACTTCGCACAACACCGAAGACATTCAATTACAGCCAAGCACGCTAAGAGGTTGTTAGTGAAACTTTGGGAAGCAGACGGAATCGATTAAAGTTCTAATTGCAATTGATTAAACGTTTGCTTAAGATTTCTAACTAATTTTCAAATGGTTGTTCTAAAATTAGTTGCCATAATTGTTCCAGTTGAACTGCTCGTGACTTTGATTGGATGTTTAAGTGGTCTAAGTTTAGGGACCAAGTATGTCTGTCCAATTTGATTAATTAGGCTTTTTATTGTGTACTGATTAGCGCTTGACTGCGATCTGACTCACTTTTACTGTGGTATTGTAATGGGTTGACTTAAGAAGAGGTAATTGAAATATCCAGCATTTCTTCATTGCTAATAGAGCGAAATCTTGCCACTGCTGTAGTCTATTCATCAGTACAAGACTCTCTTTAGGAAGCTTTAAATTGTGCACTAGAAAGGTTAAAATAATATAGACATCTAAATGCTAAAGTATGATGTAACATAATAAACCTTAAGGGAACTGTAATTGCATGTTTGATTAATAATTTATCCATATACATATATGCCAATGACATGACAGTTCTAGAAAATTGCAGACCTTCTTACAACAGAACCTTTACCTTTGATTTTTGCCTTAGCTTTCTTATTAAAAGAAAGCTAAAGGAAAAATCATACTGTAGTATCAAAGATTACATAGACGATGAAGTAGGTAGACGTGTGAGTAAAAAATAAACAAAATTATTGCGTAACGCTGATGCAAAAAAAGAATATACTATAAAAAAAAACAACGATTTTACATTGTTCATTGTAAATAATAAGAGGAAATAATTCGGTGACTTTAAATTGCTTTAGAATCCTATTCCAATAAATAATTTGAATAGATAAGTAAGATTACAACAAGCGCTAAAATTTTAAAAACAGACGAAAAGGATACGGTTTTGGTAGCTTATATTTGTCGCATACGAAGCAAATATCAAATCTGACTTACCACTAATCAATGAAACCACACCTAATCCAAACAATCCTTGAATCCCAAAGCATCGTGTAACAAGGGAACTCGTTAGATGACGATGAATAATATATTTGCAAGTAAATTGACAATAATTCATCGCAGGAGGCATTGGTACATAGAAAATTTCACTAGGAATCAAAGAGACGCAGAGAAAAGACAATAATTTTAAGAAAATTAGAATATGGAATATTTTAAAGACTTTTGCTTATTAAAAAGGCTTTACTGGTGTCGTAATTACTGGTACTGAAAGCATTACAACACACCTTATTTCAAATTTCAACCCTTATTAAATATAGAAAGGTTTTTGTTATAAATTAAACAAAGAATAACTACACATTTAAAAGTAAATGGGTTATATGTAATGACACATTGAGATTTAAGGAAATAGACAACAAGTGATCTAAATAAAAGTAGACAAAAGTTATACGAATTACTTAATAAGCATCAACATAACACGAAAGTTGACTTCAGGGATAATAAGATTTATTTGCAAAGATTTCAAAATAACTGTGCGACATCACTACACGTAAGATTTAATAAAAAAAATTGTTGTAATATCATTCAAACCACTTTAGAGGCAATAAATGAAGAAACAGAAGAAACTACTCTGCATTGAAGTGAATTTAATCTTAAGACAGATAATAAAAATATTTCGTTAGGCGTAAAGGTTACTAATACTTATAAAGACTTGTTTACTAGCATTCTTTTTTCGATCTATATCTACTGAGATTTTCATTCATGAATTAGTTTTACTAGCCAAGATTGATAAAAGGAGGATTTTTATTTCTAAATTATCCAAGCTAGAAACAGTGGGAGAAACCAAAAGTGATTTGTTTGTAAGCGATGAGACATTGCTTCTCTGACTTAAAACTTATGGAATAAAAAAGTACTTTATAGAATAAAGGCACAGCGAAATACACATCTTTTCACGAACACACAGCACTTTTCTTAGAATACTCTTAAATCAGCGCATGAATATTCTACGCCCCGTCTTCTGAACACCGAGAAGACATAACAATCTCTGCATGGTCCCAGAGCTGAAATGGCGATGGGCAGGGTACTTAGCTGGACTTACCGATGGATGTTAGGATCACAAAGAACTGCAAAGGACCAGAGATCAATAAGTGTAGCGTTAGTAGGTGTAGCGATGAAGAGGGTTGACAAAAGCCGATAGCTATAAATAGCAAAAGATCGTGTATTTTGCAACTCCTTGGAGAATATCTATGTCCAGCTGTAGTCATCAACCGATTGAGTTCATTATGATGAACATGTTATTTTAACAGTGTTAAGTAACAAATATAATATAAACATTTAAGACAGATATTTTAAAACCTGATGGCTTATTGACCAAACACATAGCTTTTGGATCATAAACAAGTTGTTTTACAATGCAACTTAGTAAGTAAAGCTTTAACTTTTTACGGCTAAAAGATAACAGTTGCAAGTTTCAAAGGCTCTTTATGAATGAGATGTCTTTGATAGTGTTGCTGATATAACAAGTTTAACAATAACTACTCCTTTATTTAAATATGAACTTATTTTATCTCTTCTAAGCAAAATGAAAACTATATTAAGACAGTATAGTGTCTGCAGTCATCTTTAATAGACCTAATTGGTATTCAAAGACATATTGTCGGGCCGTCTCCTGTTCCACTCTAATTCATCTTAATTGTAATGGTTTGAAATGTTGCCTCGTTACAAATGGTCTCGGGTTAAATGTAGCAAAAGTCACCACTTTGACAATTATTAAACAATATCTCTTTTAACAATGACGAGAATAACGTCTTATTCAGGACAATAAAATTACATGTTAGTGCAGGAATTTTACACAGGCTACTACATTTAATATCATGTCAGGTCTAGTAATAATTTCATTTTTAATTGAATCATTGTAAAAATTATTCAATCTAAAAGGTAATAGTCGTTGTTCACGAATACCTGTGTCCAAAACTCTTGACATTTAGTTTGAAAGAATTCGGTCAAAGCATTTTTAAGGCACTCTTAGAAGGAAGGATACAAAAGATACTCAGAAGGGGCACCAGCAGGAAAGTATGTCGTAGTATGTGAGTGGTAGCTTTTCTACCGTAGTTTTTTTGCAGTATATAGCCTTACGTTATTATGGTGAAGAACGCATTTCCGATGAATCAGTGCATATTTCTTCTCCTTTAAATATTGTGTCAGTTTTTCCAATTTTTGGGCATGTAGAGAGAATGAATGAAAGGAGACTGACAAAAAGGATTTATGAGTCAAGAGTGAACTCAAAAGGGGAAGTCCAAGGCGAACGTTCCTGGAACAAATCCAGGACATTTTAAATAAGGGCCAGGTCAAGAGTACTCTAAACGGACGAACTTGTATGAAAGGTTTAATGATAATGAAAGAAACGAAGGAGATATGCAAGGATCGTGGCAAGTGGAAGGATGTTGTCTCTGCCTACCCCGAAGGGAATGAGGCGTGATGCTATGTATGTATGTTTTCCAATTGTGCACAGAACACTATACTCGTTATGGTTTGATTTGTTGGTTTAAGATCAAAGCAAATAATTCCATATCACTTTCCATGAATGTCTATCAGCTTTAGCTTTCCAAATTAACGAAGAATACCCATTTTTCATCACTAGGCACAATTTGCTAACTATTGGGCCAATAAGTCTTAAGCTCTATAGAAATAAACTTGAATAAATTTTATATATTTCTTATAAGCGGATCGTGGGCGTGGCTTTGCTTCCAGATACATTAAGTATATCAGGACAATGGCCAGGTGTTTGTCACGAGTTTGAGCAAAAAGTATTTTGTATTTTTATATCAAAAAAAATCAACAACGGAGACAAATCTCCTAACAGGGACACGTGTAAGATATAAAAGTATCTATAAATGTAAATAAAATTATACTGTCTGTATGCGATTTGGTAATAAAACATGTTTATAAAGGTCACTAGTTTTCTCCTCGGAGTTACATGCTCTCAATTCTCAATCTTTTTTTTTTTTTTTTATTGCTGACAGATTAGCGCTTGACTGTGATCTCACCTGATGGTAAGTGATGATACAGTCTAAGATGGAAGCGCGCTAAATTGTTAAGAGGCGATATACCCCTTACGGTTTCTACACAGCATCGTACCGGAACACAAATCTCTTTGTTTGGCGGTACGTTTTTGCTGGTAGGGTGGTAACTAGCCACGGCCGAAGCCTCCCACCAGTCCAGACTCAGACAAATTAGAAAATACAATTTCCTAAATTCGTCCTACCGGGGATCGAACCCGGGACCTCCGCTAACAAAGCGAATACTCGCACCACTGCGCCAGCGAGGCCGTCAAAGTCAATCTCGTGCCATTAAGCTTCATTTATTTTATGTAACTATCTAAACTAATAACCAGCTATGCAACGTATCCTATCCTTATATATTAACGGCCTAGCTGGCGCAGTGGTGTTACATTTTTCAATTTGTCTGAGTCTGAGTCTGGATTGGAAGGCTTCGGCCGTGGCTAGCTACCACTGTACCAGTAAATACGTAACACCCAGCAAGAGTTTTGTGACCCGGTCGATGCAGTGTAAAAGCAACAAGAGGTAAATTGCTACCTCATATTGCCAGATCAGCACGCTTCCATCTTAGATTGTATCATAACTTACCGTCAAGTGTGATCACAGTCAAACGTTAACTAGTGAAAAATCTCCATTAATCCGCCCGATTGACTTGAAATTACATGATCCTTTCACGTAAACACTCACTACGAATAAGTTTCCCTATGTTACTCAATAAGAAATGAGAATGAATTCAGAGAGAGATTCAATAT
Source organism: Elymnias hypermnestra (assembly GCA_015832385.1). Lineage (NCBI taxonomy): Eukaryota > Metazoa > Arthropoda > Insecta > Lepidoptera > Nymphalidae > Elymnias > Elymnias hypermnestra. Next base: position 12,222,849 of record JACTOM010000934.1, read on the forward strand.
GAATTTTATTAATTATTAATTGATTTTAATTTCATATCTGATCATTTTTATTAACATTATATGGGCCTATGTAGTACGAAATAAATAATATATTATTTCCACGGACACGAAAACTACAAAGGCTACTATTATATATTAATACGTGAATTTTTACGAAAATTTGTGGGAACTGAGACGTATGAAATTTTCCACACTAAAATAAAGAGGAAAGATTTGTATTTTTGTATGTAACGAATAAACTCAAAAAATACTGGACCGATTTTAATAATTCGTTTTTCATTAGAAAGCTACATTATCACTGAGTAACATAAGCTATATTTAGTACTAGATTAACCAACCAAAGGTGTAAAAAAATTAGCCATAAAATGTCTTTCGTCGCATACGCTATGAAGAGTATTAATGATAGGACAAAAAAATGTTCGACAATATTATAGAATATATCAATATCTACAAAAAACTTCTCGAGACCATATGTCCAACTATTGTAGTTACGTCACTATAACTACTTTTTTACACTTAACAAATTGATAGAAATGCCGATCAAAACCAGACCGTGTTATCCATACCATTTATAAACTTTTATCCAAATAAATATTTTAATATACAAGACTGTCTCAATAACTGACGATTACTTCTTGAATTATTGAAATCGGATATTCCATTCAGAAGATATCATGAAATTAAAATAGAAATACATACCGGCGGCGGCCGCCACGCAGCGCATCGAGTGACTAACTCTCCGAGAGAGGGGCAGTGCGGGAGAAGGGGGTGCATCATTATTAAGTAGGTTACCTTACGCAGTGGACGCAAACGACATTGAACATTTTGAGTTTTTTTAACACATTTTTATGCTTCACTTAAAAAGTTCTTTTCAGAGCTACTTAGTTTTAGTATTAAGAATGGTATCATGGTGGTTTTAATTATCACGTTTATAACTTAAATATCTGTACCTATTTATGTCTACCCGTGCGAAGCCGGGACGGGCCGCTAGTAATTTATATAGAGGAAGAATGCACAATGATAATTTTTTAAAATAATATTCGTAAAAATACATTAAATCAATAAAAAAAATACGTTATACATACGCATACAGAGTATAGATACGTGTCTGTCAATCGCTGACATTTACGTCAAACGTCATAAGGTTACATTAAAAAAGTTTTTATTAAAGCACTAAGGAGGTTACATTGGAATTGTAAATTTGGTAATTAAGTTTTATTAAAAAATGTTGATGTTCTACGTAACTGTGTTATTTTTTCTTTCATGTGAACCTTCTCCTGAGTATAACAAACAAAACAACAAAAGAATTATCGCAATTGCAACAACTTTTTTGAGTAAAGTCTTTGTTAAAAGTCCAATTTCGACTACTACGCTAGTGTTTATAATAAATTTGTTGCTCAAATATACATACTACCCGCTTCTAAACTTTAAAGTTATCTGTGTGTAATGAGAGTGGCTTCAGAGGATATATTACCTAAAGTAATCCACTGAGAGTGCTTGAGATTGCGTCTGTGGATTGAGATTACATCGGACGAAATCCTTTATCCAGTAAGAACACTTTTAAAAAATATTTCGATCAGACGATTGGGATTTCAAAATTGGAGAGTTCAGAATTCGCTCCAAGGCAGGGCAAATTGTACGTGACCATTTTTTCCGACGAGAAAATGGGTATAGTGAGTTATCCTTAAAAGATAGATATGAGCCGTCGTATAGTTTTTTGTAGATCTATAAAAGATGATTTATTCGGTCATACAGTGTTTTGTTATATCTGTAAGGGATTAGGCAGCGTTTTCGATGAAAGCTCCCTGGCGACTAGATTTCTTCCGACACTTCCAATATTTGTTCTTATATTCCCATGGTTTTATACAAAACTTAGACAAATTATATTTATAAACCTTCCACAAGAATCATTCTATCTATTGTTGAAAACTGCATGAAAATCTGTTTTATAGTTTTTGTGTTTAACGTGGCAAAAAACTTTTTTAATTCCTCCTGAAATACTTAGGGTTAGAAAACTACGAAGGTGTCAGTTAATAATAAAAATACTCTATTTTTCTATAATTTCTAGATAACTTTCTAAATAGATTGCAATCTTGTCTCATAAGAAACTAATGCAAGCAATTTAAGAAGCTATTCCGCGGTCCCTCCACAATCTCACTGCGGGGAGTTGGAATTCCCTCATCCATGATGGTCAGCATGCGACTTGAATTTATATTATAAAATCATATTTAACAGCATTCCCTTGTTAATTCTCTTTTCCTTTTAGAAGCACGCTGATCTGGTAGTTTACTTGTGATATTGTATTGAAAATTTTGTTTTGCTTGGCGGTACGTCTTTGCTGGTAGTGTGGTAACCAGTCACGGCCGAAGCCTTCCCCCACTCCAGTTTCAGACAAATCATTAAGAACAAACCTCCTCATGCTCATTCATTACGAAATCTTCGAAAACTGAAGTCCGATTGGATTGAAATTTACCATAGTTATCCTTATTGCAATTAAGATAGTCCTTAAGAACGTATTTTGCCATTTTTTCCATTGGATCTGGATATGTAGGCGCTAAATGACCACATGGGAAGAAATCTCCTAATTCAAACACCCTATTAGCTTGAACTTCAGCATAGATATTCCTTACGAACGGTTTTCCCCGTACATCCAAAACTGCAGCAAAAAAACGCACAAAACTAACTAAACTAACCGGAACCAAAAAAATCGCGACCTTTACGCTCCAGTCCGTCAAATAATAGTCAATGACTAATGTCAAAAACGCGATTTCTAAAGGACATTTAAATTGAATTGATTTCTAAATGACGAGACGAACATCAAACGTTTGACAGATATATACCGTTTCTAAGGGAAAACGACATTGCTGTTTTTACTATATTCCAAGCATTGTTTTCATATTCTCTCAACTTTTAAACCTTCCCTGGACTTCCACAAATATTTCAAACCTAAAATCAGCCAAATCAGTCCAACTGCTCTCTACAAAACTAACGAATATCAATTCATTTTTATACGAAAGCTCTCAATATTTGCAAGGTTTTATCTCGTGTTATTTTTAGCTTTATTTATCGTGTGTTATTTACCCGGGGGTCGGTTAACTTATCCGGGGCAAGCTTGTTTACCCGGAACACTTGTAAAGTACACAGTTGGCTTAATTAACTCCAAGAACAAATACACGGATATCTTGCCATCGCTATTATATCTGATTAAGGTATTATATAACTGGCATATGAAGACTTAGTCCACCTCAACACGGATCGGATATCCAATCCAAATATATTTATAAAATTACATTTCATGATTTAAAATGACTGTAATAAAATATGTAGGCTCACTCTTAAATCAAGATAAACGATAAAAAATCTTTATAAATGGACCTTTTAAAACATTACGCAAAACGGAATCAAAGTGATCCTTCACCCAAAGCCCCTATTTCGTTAAATTGCTACTTTCTAAAGTGGTATATAATTATGGCGATAAAAATCGCGTATCTATAATCGCTTAAAGGGCAATAAAGTGACGATTATAAAGAATTATAAAGAATCAAATGTGAATGAGTAACTCGAGAGCCATTCATTCGTACAAAACGGCGGTAGCATTTTGTAACATAACACTATTGTCGAAGGTGTTACACGTCGCGTATGTTTTGTATGCCAACGATTTAAGCTCGATTATAATATCAAATATAATCAAAATTACTGTATTAAAGTAGCTATAAGAATAGTAATTTTTGTGGAGTAAATTTTATGTTGGAGTGCAATAGTCTGTGGAACGCTGGCAGTCCGGCTCGCGTCTCTCGGTAGTTCTCGAGTGACGGCCCGCCTGTACTTTTCAAACTGTCGCGTTCCTAGCTATTATTATTATTAATGAAATTGTGTAAAATGATATCAGGAATATTATAATCTGATTTAATTAGTAAATTGTTCGATTGCACCAATATTACCAACGAACGCTCACAGTATGGAAATTATGGATGCCATTAATGACGATGTCGGCGGAGAACTCTATGCACATGCTATATACTTCCTTTCTCTCTTATTCTCCGACATATATTTATATACAGTCGAACTAAGATAAGAAAGAGTTCAAGGCGCCGCCATATCATTCCCTCTTAAAGAGACTTCTACGTTACCTAGATTTTCAGCTTATAGACGCATAGAAATGGCCATTCTCATTTTTAGATGTTAAAAAGAAGATACAGTATAAGTTTATTGTATACATTGTTTTATCCACTGTATAAAGCAGCATCCATCAGAGCACTGAGACTTGATAGAGTCAATTGATTTATCAATTTTATAAAGAACTTACTTCGAATTTCAACCCGTGATTATCCTCAGTCAAACGCGTTCTCTATTTTGTTTTGTTTGTCATTTTCTTATAGACATGGCATAGGAACAAACCATTCTTCGCCCTTGAAACATTCTTTGCATAGAGATAAATAGCCACTGCAAGGGTACACGAAGTATAAGTGACTGTCGACCAAGCGCGACTGGTACTCATTGATGAGTACCAGTCGCAGTCATAGAGGTCTAGGCATAAATAAATAAGAACATTGACTCTTTTAGTAAAAAGAGTGAATGTATATCATATAACTTGCGAAACAGAAAGAAACTTGTTTTAAATTCTAGTAGGCTGCATAAAACTAACAACTCATTTAAGGGTAACTGTATACGTTTCTACAATCAACTCCCACAAGACGTTCTACATATGTCAATTAATAAATTCAAAGCCTTTGTTAAAAGAAATTTGATATAAAAGTCGTATTATAAGTTGCAAAATTACTTAGATGATAGAAACGCGTGAAAGTGAACGAACTGCTCTAATTTGAATTGACATATATTAAACTAATATCATATTGTAATGATGATGGTAACAAAATACCCGACTGAGTTTGTTGTGGGCTCTTCTCGGATCAGGGTGCGAAGGAACCCTCGTAACTTTAGATTTTAAGTCGTTCTGGAGTATCATCATCAGACGTACATTAGAATTAGAGTGTGGATAAGAAAATAAAATATATTATTTGACGATTCAAAAGTGCTGTAATTTGCCTACTTGAATAAAGATATTTTGATTTGTTTTGATTTGAAATATTTGTTCGCTACTCTCTCTCATCAAAGTTTTAGTCTCTCTTAAATCGACCAGACAATTACTCTCTCTATAAATACTAACATTAAAAGAAATCAGAAGAAGAAAGATTAAGAGATAATTTACCTCTTTATGTTTTGTAAACAGAATAATAGCCATCACGCCTCATTCTCATAGGGGTGGGCGGAGACCTCGTCCTTCCTCTTGCCCCGGTCCTTGAATATCTCCTTCGCTTCTTTCATTCTCATTAAACCTTTGATACTAGTTTGTCGGTTTAGAGTACTCTTGACGTGGCCCTTATTTGATCTTCTAACTTTCCAATTTACTATTGACTCATAAATCCTTTTTTGTCAGTCTCCTTTCGTTAATTCTTTCTACGCTCCAAAACCATCTAAGCATAACTTTCTCAATTTTAGACATTAACGACAACGTTCTTTTATCACACTATATCTTACTTTGTCACTCAGTTTAAATCCACTCATACTTCTTAACGCTCTCATCTCTACCGCATTTATTTTACTTTTATGCCACTCAACTTTCACTCCCATATATAAGTGTTGACACCGACATTTCTCCATGCACAGACAGTCTGACCCTTTGAGACACCATCTGGCTATTCAATATAAACAGCATCCTACTGGATTGCTATTTTTTTGTCTAGACGGTACGTGTTTGTTGGTACGGTGGTAGCTAGCTAAAAGCCGAAGCCTATCACTACTCCTGACTCACAATAGATGAATTGCAAATTCCTCTGTAACCCTGCTTAAAATTGAAGCTGAAATTTCTGCCAATGAAGCAAGTAACCACATCATTGCGCCAAAAAGGTCTTCACGGGGAAAACCTACATTATAATACTATAAGTATTAGTTTCCAGATCGAATTTAAACCACAAAGACCAATATCTTGGAGAGATTACCCATTTGCACAGGAGATATTATAGTACTGCAGTGTATGAGCGAACACAAGTGCACTCTCTATTCTTTGACTCTCATAGTGGGATGAAATGGCAATCCGAAATTCGCTGAAAGAGATCAGGTGCAGGACCTTGAGTTTAACGTGCTCTCCGAAGTACGGGAGTTGGAGCACGCCCACCAACAACTCCAAATTTCTTAACGACAAACTTAATATCATGGGATCCAAACAGAACACTAGCCCAATAAGTAACATTGCATCTAATATTATGAATATTGCTTTTGATAATGTTGTACATTTCGATGAATACAAGGCGTGGTTTAAACTACCGTGGCAGTTAAAGCCACGCCTTATGAAAGGGGTAGGGCAGATGCGCATGAGTCGACAGTCCGTTGAAACGTTGAAAGCCGATATGATTTACGATAACGTATTTATATTTTGCACAACTTTGTCTAAGCACAGGCTCCTGCGTATTAGCAGGCTTCACATGTTTTCTTCCGCCAAAAAGCTCAATGACGGGTTTTATGGAATAGATAAAGACGTATGTTTCTTTTTCCTATTAGTTCAATATATTATCTCCAACAGCTACCGGTCTATCATATAAGATAGTATATAAGGATAGATTAAGTTGTATCGGGCTGCGTTCGCGGCGGCACCTGGGCAAGGGATCCAGCTGAAAATCAGCGCTACATGGTATCCAGACTGTGTAGCATAAATGCTAAGCTGGGTCCATTTTCTAGGTTATGCCACACATCGCAGGTTATTATAAAATGTACTAAAACATTTTGTGATGTGTGGCATAATGCATAAATAAAGATATTTTCTTTCTTTATTCTTTCTTTCTTTCTATCAAAGACTGTACACAAAAATGTTAATGTAATAATCAATTTACATAAAAATGAGTCCCCCTGTGAGGCTGGCCCGATTGCGATAATTCTTTTGTGGTTTTGTTCGCGATAATCAGGAGAAGGTTCGTATGAAAAAAATACACAAAGTTACGTAGAACATTAGAAAACTTAACCACCATAGTAACTCTCCCAATGTGGGTTACATTAACGCTTTTGACAATATAATCTTTTCTAATGTAACCTCCTTATTGCTTTTTACAATATAAACTTTTTCAACGTTTGACATAATTGTCAGCGATTGACAGATGTGCATATTTACCCTATCTGCGAGTCTAATGATTTTTCACTGATTTAATATATTTTTATGCATAATTTTTACAAAATATTATCATTATGCACTCCTTCTCTATTTAAACTACTCTTTTGGACACATCTATTGGCCCATCTTAGAGTTTAGGTTTCGATGGCCCTTACTGAAATATTATTGCTAGATTGAACAAAAACTATTGATGCAGTTTTGAACCTGGTACTTTTTACCATCTTTTTCGATTGTAATGTTTTAAATTTGAATTCAGAATACCACACGATATGGAGCTACGCCTAACAAGTCCTTATGAAGGCTATGCGCCTTGATGAAGGCACTTGATTATTGGATAAAAACGTTAATATCGCGTGTTGCCTCCATAGGCTTCTACCACAGCTCTCCAGCTCTCATACGATTAGGCATAGAGTTTATCAACCATTCCATTCCTTTTCTATGGCAGTTTTCAACTCCTGCATCGTCTGGGCAACTGGCTGACGAGCCCTAACAAGTCTTTTTAGCTCGTCTCACATGTGCTCAATGAGGTTCATGTCTGGGCTTTTGGCTGGCCAGTCCATAACTGTGATGTTCACACCCCAAAGATATTCCCTGACGATGCCGGCCGTATGGGCTCTTGCATTATCATGCATAAAAATTTGTCATCCCGTTCATTGATTTGTTATATTACTCAGATTATAAGAGATTTTTTGTGGAAATTCTTATTTGGTTTAATTTTTCCGACACTTCCAACAATTACTGTTATATTTTAACTAAAATACAGAACACTATGGTATATGTAGACTCTCCTTAAGAACCACTCTATCTAATGGTAATAACTATATAAAGATCCGTTGAGCAGTTTTGAGTTTATCGCTAAAAGACTGACAGACGTGTAGGAATTTGTTTTATAATATGTATGAATGGGGTTAAGCTGCGAAATGCGGATGCGCTACTCAGTTCATAAAACGACCATAATTCGTTGACATCCGTGATTTATTACGACCGTAAATTATAATTATCTTCTATTATGATGGCAAAAACAACACATCGCATTTATTATAATTAGATTCACGAAGTACAATTGCGCGTGTGAAGCCATTCAACGATTTTGTTGAAGGGCGTAATTATAATAAAGCTTATTGTGTATGCGCATTTCATTTATTCAATAAGAGTGTTTAAAACTATTTTTTTGTTTATTATAGTATTAATTTTAGGTATTTTTTGAATTGAAGCTTCTTAATAGCGGAGTCTTTACTTCACTAACTTACATTTTACATAATAAATTACGACAACATATGAACCAAAAAAAAATTTCACACACACTTTTCTTTCTTAAACAATTTCCTTTATCGCTGCTTTGGACACACTTCAAAATAGTTTATTTTATGAAGTCAATTAACTAAATTCTGTCCTTTTTTGGGGCTACAGCGTCATTTTTACTAAAATTAAATATGATCTTTATACACAAAACGATATACTTTTTTGTGAATTCCGCTGTATCTAAACTAATATTGCAAAGAGGAAACATTTGTGTTTTTTGTATGTATGTTTGTAACGTTTTTACACAAAACTACCGAAGCTACATTTAGGTTAGCGACATAGGCTATATTACATTCTCAAAAATAATAGGATTAAGAAAAATGCTTTAATGTAATTCCAGGTGTGAAGTAAGTTTGTTATCGCATGTGCTGCGAAAACAATTAAAGAATAATGTTCTACAATATTATAGAACGTATTAATATCTATGAAGAGTCTACAATATAATATATCCAATTCAGGAAGGACTGTAGTTATGCCACTGTAACTAAACGTACCAGCATATTAAGCAAAACATTAAAAAAAGGTTTGATATCAGTATCATATAAGGTTGCTGGTTTATACGTCATTTAATTAAAAAAAATACAATTTCAAATTAAGCAAACAACTGAATATCACATTTTACGCAATCATTTTAATTATATTCAAATACACCTTATCTGGAGCGAACGTCGAGTATTTCTTCCTTCTGAGTTTGATTTAAAATTTCATTGAAATACTGTTTTTATGTTAGTTTCTTTTTAATCGCGTATCTTTTTGGAGTTGAGGATTGAATTATACCTGACCTAGCCCCAATGGAGATTACCAGGGCACTCGAAATGCGAAGAAATGGTCAAACCTACAGAGTGATATTCGTCGACCAGTTTCAACGATCCATCGCAGAATCCAACTATTCAGGGAGACCGGTACTTATTTGAGAAGAGCAGGATAAGGCAGAACCCTCGTTTGACGGCTGTCCAAGCCCGACATGAGTTAGAGACAGTGCGGGCTGTAACCGTAAGTGAGCGCACGAAGAAGGTCAGAAGAAGCTGGTTTGGGTTCATTTGTGCCCGTCAAGGCTGCCAAGGCTCGAGGTAAATCATCGTAGAAACAGGTTAACTTTTGCTCAGGAACATCGACTTTAGAAAGCAGACCAATGGAGCTGTACTGTTTAGTGATGAGTGCAGAATCCTCTTAAATCAAATTGACGGCAGACAAAGAAAATACAGACGCAAAGGAGAACTATACATTTGCTCCACCACCCATATATCGGTGACGATTTTGTTTTTATGCAGGATAATGCTCGGCCTCATACCGCTCGGGTAACTCAAACATATCTTAATGATATGAACATCACTATTATGGAGTGGCCGGTGAGATCCAATATGCAGGTAAATAGAGCACGTTTGGGGCTTGCTGAAAAGAAAAGCGAAGACCAGAATTCCAGCTCCTGCCAACGTGGGTGAACTGCGAATCGCCGTACTTGAGGATTGGCGGAGACTATCCCAGGAGAGCATCGATAACATCATTCTCAGTATATCTAGCCGGATAAAAACTTTTTTAATTTCATTAATTGTTATTTTAATGTTAATTTTCACTTTTCCCGGTTACATAAAAAGTAAAACAAATGAAACTTTTAATATCAAAAGAAGTGTAGTAAGTAGATTTTAAAATAAAACCACATTTTTTAAAGAAGAGACATTTTGTGTTCCGCTAAATATGCCGGTGTGTGTACTTTTTTGCATTTTAAAAGATAATGAAAGTGCTGAAAACAATCAAACCATATTGTTCGTACCTCCTTATTAATCCTGATCTTATTAAATGATATTTTATTAAAGACCGTCTCAATACTTGTAAAATACTTTTTAAATTCTTAAGATTCAATTCCATTCAAAAGATAAAACGAATTCAAAAATTTCAATCGAAAAAACAAATAACGTATCACTTTGTCGAAATCCAGAATGTCAAATGTAGTAAAGGAAATTTTTGAGCCAGTAAAATATTACAAATAAATCTCTTCTCTAATATTATAGAAGAATGTTTTGCATTTTTAATGTTTGTTTTTATTTTTAACAATTATAATAGTGAAGCCAAAAATTACTGGACCGATTTAAAATAAATCTTTCAATGCCTGTAGAGTATTTTTTTAAATTTTCTAATGTCGGACACTACGTAAATGTTGTTACGAATTTAAAAATGAATTAGTTATTGTAAAGTAACCTCTTTATATTTATTTGATTATGAATGTAGGTGTGCATCTAATCATCTGAAAGAAGGTAATTAAAAAGTAAGTGAAATACAACTTGTATGTTAAAGAAAATAAATATAGAAACCGCGGGGCATTGCTATTGTATTATAAAATATCATTCAATAAATATATCGTCGTGTTCAATTTTAATGGTCAACAATTTGTTGTATGAGAGAATATGTGCAGAGTATCTATTAAAATGTCAAAGAAACTCAACCTAGAAACATCTTGAAATATATAATGTACTCGATTGTAAATGTAAACAAAAATATAATTTACAAATAACACCAATTGTCCAATCGATTGATCTGCCTCCTTGAAGGGAAAGCAAACATAATTATCTGCAGATACAAAATTAGAGTTATCTTTCTAGGACACTGCATTTATATTCTGTTGCTAGGAACGCGACAGTTTCAATAGTCGACCACTCCGGCCGACCGCCACTCGAGAACTGCCGAGAGACGCGCCGGACTGCCACTTATTGACTCTGCCCCCACGCCGATACACAGATGGCGCCAGCGTTCCACAGACTATTACACACGGACCAGTGATCCATAGACTCTTGCACTCCGACATATATATATATATTTATAAACGCTACCTCAAGATTTCGAATAGGTTGTTTTCTAAAAGGGTTGCCTGGAAGAGATCAGTACGTAGTGATAAGGCCGCCCGTTGCATTCTTAAATTTAATTTCTTTTAATTTTTTTTCTTTTTTTTGTTACTTAATTTGATGTTTTCTCTTTTCTGTATGTGTTAAGTTTTACTTAGATTATTAGTAACGTATTGTTCAACGTAGAATGCAATAAAGAGTTCTATCTATCTATATAATAGAATATGTTGTAGTTCAATAGTCTGTGGATCGTTGTCGCGTGTTCAATAGCCTGTGGAACGCTGGCGCCATCTTTCTATCGGCGTGGGGTAGAGTCAATAGTGACAGTCTCTCCAGATCTCGGGTGACGGTCCGCCAAAGCAGTCGACAATGGAAAATGTCGCGTTTCTAGCTATTATTATTAATGAGTTTGTATAAATTGATATCGGGAACATGAAGTGATTGAACATTGTAATCTGAGTTACTTAATAAAGTGTTTGATTACACCAACATTATCCATCAACGCCCACAGTATGGAAATGGAAATCATGGATGCCATTAACGACGATGTCGGCGAAGAACCCTACGCCCCTATACTTCATGCTTCACTCCTTCTCTCTTATTCTCCGACATATATATCTAAATACATGTTTGTGTATATTCATTTTGCATGTACTACTTTTCTAGTAGTAGAAAATATAATAGGATGTTCTATTGTACATAACCAGTAATTTCATGGGCTACTATCTCCAAGGTTGTCTGGAGGAGATCGTTTTAAGCGATAAGACTGCCTTTGTTCACATTTATCTACAATTTTGTAAGTTTATTCTTTTAAAATTTGTATGTTTGTGTGCAATAAGAATAAATAAATAAATAAGTGAGTAATTAGGTTTGTTATATGTTTAAGTCGAAATATTTCTGTGTAGGACTTAAATTGCTCGAGGGATCACGCAAAACTTTTTCGATGTAAAAATAACGAGGTTTTTCTGTTAAACAAAAACTGTTGGAATCCTTTAATCTTTGAATATTCCACCGCTTGTTATCTTAATCGATCACTATCTATTATCTTTTCTGAACACAATGCGATAAAGTTCATTCATTGCAAAAGGTGATACAAAAGATCGCCGACTCTCGGTACGTGATGTAAAAAATATGATCGCAAAAGGTTGCCGACATCTGATTTCTTATTCGGCTCGTGAAGGGTTAAGTAGCGAAAATGTATTATTGTCATGTATTGCAAACATTCGGACTTTTTTTTAGTTCTTATGTCACATCAACTTAGCGGTTCTTTATAAAACTTCGTTATATTACGATGCGAGTATTGGTTCGCTAGCAGAAGTTTCTTTTATAAGACTCGACTGTAATCTCACTTGAAGACGAGAGAATTATTCAATTATATATGTAACTGGGTGCAAATCATTAATATTTGCCTGTTAATTGATATAGAAATTAAAATTTAATATTTTTATATGATACTGGTTGTTCCCAGCGTAGTTCTCGATCCAGTGGGATCAAAAGGGAATCGTTTTTGTCTTGGCTCTGTTCCTTGAAAATATAAGGAATGCCGTTTTTAATCAGCGTCTACTTTGCAAATATTTTTGAAAATTTCGTGGACTTGAACTATTCTCTTTGCGCGGATTGGCAGGCATAGTACAAAAGTGTACTCTCTGTTCCTTCACTCTCATAATCCGACACTCGCGGAGACAGATCAGGCGCAGGACCGACGGCTTAACGTGCTCCCCAAGGCAGGGGGGTGGATCAAACTGCCAAATTATTTCCAACTTCGGGCAAATATTGAGAAAATCTTAATAGAAAGCTCAATATCGATTTCTAATTGGCCCGACCCGGGACTCGAACCCTCATACCTGTAGTCGAACATGCTAACCACTAGACCAATGAGGCCACAGAGTATCGTACTGAAAAGCAAATTTCTCAAGAACTACTGGTTTGAACTGTAAAAATCATCTAGTTTTGGATAGCGCATTTATCGATAAAGACTAAAGGCTAATTAATATCACGGTATAACTAAAAAGAGTGGAGTGTCAATGAAAACTGTTGCAGAATCGGAGGAAATGTATCCCCATCGCTAGCTTCAGAAACCTACGCTACCTAAACGGTTAAATTAACGTAACAAATGACGGAATTGTTCCTCTTAAATAATTCTAAATAAGCGCTTAATTGTAAAGAATAATGATAAGTAATGATGCAGCCTTGTTTGAGCCTGGACTGGTAAGAGGTTTCGGTCGTGGCTAGTTACCACCCTAACGGCAAAGACGTATCGCGCAAGTAAAGAGATTTGTATTCTGATACGACCAGCATCGTAGAAACTATAACAGGTTTCCATCTTAGACTGTCATTATCATCGCTTACTATCAGGTGTGATGACGGTCCAGCGCTAACCTGTCACCAATAAAAAAAGAAAAGTCTAAGAGAAAACTCGTTTAACTGATAAAAGGCATTATACCTCTTTCGATATTACCCACAGCCGAAGCCCCCCACTAGTCCAGACAGAGACAAATTAGAAAATACAATGTCCTAAATTCACCCTGCAGGGGATTCGACACTAGAACCACTGCAATCAATGCGAATACTTGTCTAGAGATAAATAAATTCTTTTATTCAGAAGTATAGTTCTATTAATCCTTATTTATATACTCATATCTATTAAACATTAAACTCAGTACATACTTTCTTAAGGCTTTCCTAATACACTTAGTATCCAAACAAGAACTGTCGTACTCTACGAACAATCGTCACATTCGTCATCGTTCGCGCCGATTAAATTAGTCAATACAAAAACTAATATCATGACGCAAATATATTTTAACTTATTATACATTCTATTACCGCCCTTAGTCAATTAAGATCTTGCTAAATCAACCATGTAATTGTATCTACGATTATGATAGATAAATATAATGGTGAATTGAATCATTGCAGTCGTATAACGGAAGTGCCTAAAACTTTAAGTCAAAAGGGTATTTCATTAAATTCGTTCTTTAAATAAACATCGAATCACAATACTTGTACCGCTGTTTTTATTGGTTCACTCTCTTTTATCGAGTTCAATCGTGCAAATGCAACAGTGTTGTTTTCCAATGGATATTTTCCATTGGGAATCAACACGGAATGATTGTCAATCTGATTCGACAAACAACGGAGTCTAATTCCATTACACCCCCCTCCCATCGAGGAACACGTCCGGGATTAACGCGGGCCTGTAATCCGGGAGTTCTGTAAATCCGTCGGGATTGCTGGAATGTCAACACGCACTGAGTGCTTATAAAACCACAAAAATGTACGCTTCAATATTGATCAAAATATTTCTCTCCACTTTATCTGTGAATTCAAAATTTTAGAGCAACTCTTTTCCATTGCCTATTATTTCCCCGTCCTCCTATCTAATGCATATAAATATGGCAGGTAATAATCTATTTTAAATAAAATCAAGCCTCATTGTATTGGTTTAAAGTACATTTCATTTCGTTAAATAAAAACATCAAGTAACCGATATATTATAACAGTAACAGGTGTCCTTGTTATATTAAAATGCACCTTATATCATTACATGAAAGTTCGATTTTCTTTACAAAAGAATGTATCAAATTGTAAACTTTACCTTTAACAGCATGTCGCATTACACCCGGTTTCGGATTAAGGGAAAGAGAAAGACGCTCGCCAAGGCCAAAATGTCGGCGCTCATAACTTGCAACAGCTGTTTCACTGACATCATGGTTTCCTAAAATCATGCTGTTTTTATTAAATCAAACCTTTTTCCAGCATCCAGGCCGTAGAGTGGGGGTAAAGGGGAAAGGTGACGCAGCCAAGGCCAGTATGGCGGTGCCTATGGCTCTCATCAGCTGACTGTATAACATTTATTATATATTCTTACTCATTCGTGCAAATTTACAAAAGTTAAAGTATTGTAAACTAAAGTTTTTATGTTTGGATATTTTCTAGTAGATATTCTTTCGCTACATATAGTTTATATACCGATCTGAATCGAAGTAGCGTGATGGGTTTATGCTCTAAGAACCCTCTTTCCTATGAGTGAGGAACGCCGTGTCCAGCAGTGGGACGTTAAATGGCTACCACCAAAATACGTCCTTAATAAATTATCATGTAGAAATTTCAAATTTAATATAAAAACCCATATTTATCATTTTTATTGTCTTTTATATATCCTTTAATAGAAAATTCATAGTTTTAGATCATAAAGTCTCAAAATATCAAATCAAATGTACCTACAGAGTAAATATAATAAAAGATTTAACAGACAGACAGAAAAAGAACAAATAGATACCGAAAATCGACGTCGCCAAATTGTCTGCCACTTCCCATTCATCGTCAACACTCATTCATTTTTACGTTCATTCATATTTTTTTAATCTGTTGCCATTGTTCGGTTGTAGGTGCTCTGTTTGTGGTCAATCGAATTCCGTAATTTATTACACTGTGGCAGGTAGTTCCTTTGTCAGCGGATTGTGTAGAAAGTGCTCGATCTTTTCTATATTAAAGTGACCTTTGGTGTATTGTGTATACACGTCCATTCATAACACGAGAATATAAATCTCCATAAAGTTGAAATACTAACGCCCTCTATCTCATTTGTTTACTCAAAAAATCGAATTTTAGTTGTTTAGTCGCCTTAAATGGTTGTTGAAAGAGTGTACCTCTTTCAACTTTAATTTAAAAATATTTAATACATATAATAATAATAATCTTTATATCTCAGGTAAACCATGACAGTCACACACGATACAGTCACAGTTAAATGAAATAAATTATTACAAGAAATTTAAGTAATTTAAATAACTAAAATATTAATAAAACTACAATAAAATACAAAGTAAAATAAAATAAAGTAAGTTAATTCAAAATTAATAACAATAATTATAATTGGAAACTAATTCTATTTATTTGGACTGTGGTGCACGGAATGCCAAAACTTAAAAATTGAGCAGTCAAAATTTTCTGTCAACGTCTTAATAATTATGTTGTCCGAGGTTCGTATTCTGTTCCAGAATCTTCCAATGCAAGATCTTATGATTGCATAAAAATCTGGTATTCTGGCAGTAGCAAACATGGCAGATGCGCCACATGATCGATGTAATCTCATTAGAATACGATACGCATTATTATATTGCACCCTGATGTTATTAACTGCACGTTTAGAGAATTTTGTCCAAAAGACAAAAGCTGACAAGTGTAAAAGCATAGGCAATGCGCCCGAAATAATGTTACTTTGACACTGTCGGTAGATTTTCCAAAAGGGCCTGCAATCATGTTGCATCTTACTGCCAGATCACGGTGTTCTCTTTCGATGTCAATCCTAAATAAAAGGTTCATTATATATTCTATCTTACACGCTCGTCACGCATTCCCCAGCTAACGTGGAAATATGGGAAAAGCCGTTCTTAATGAATACATAGCTTTGGAGATTTCGTGATGCTCTTAAACTGTACTTTCACACGTTCTACTCAGCGTCTAGAAAGCAAATTTCTCAGGAACTACTGGTTTGAATTGCAATATTCTTTTACTTTTGGAGAGCCCATTTATCGAGGAAGCCTAAAGGCTAATTGCTAACACGTTGCTACAAAAGGAGCGGAGTATCAATTTAAAAAGTTGCAAAGACGAGGGAAATGTACTAATTTTGATAGTCTTGCGTGCGCTACGTAAACGGTTAAAGTTACGCAACTATCAAGTATGGTGGAATTCTTCCTTTTAAAAAGTTCTAAATAAAAGTCCACGATGACATATGTCAATCTGCTAAGGTTGACTCACTATAACCTTTTTTTGTTCCTGATAAACAGAGGCAATCTGTTTCATATAGAAGACGTTTTACTTCAAAAAGACTCCGGAGTGAGTTTTTTATGGCTATTTCAGAACAGGGCAAAAAGAACCCTTGTAACATTAGATTCTAAGTCGTTCTTTAATATCATCACTGCAAATGATATTAAACTATTCAAAAATGCTGCCAAAGCCTCCCACTGCAAAGCTCAAATTTATCATGAGTAAATCTACATAGGGAAATTGAATGTCAATGCATTATATGTATGTATGTCTCTTTTGATACGAGTGTCTAAAGGAAAAACGTCCGCAAATTATCTGAAAAGCTCTGTGAAGAGGAAAATTCTATTAGCCAACGGATTGTCCCTCACCCGGAGCCTTTGAAGCGATTAATTGCTTGTTTCACAGTTAACTCGCTTGATCTCCATGATTCTGCATTAAAAGCGGATGAAAGAAAAAAATATTTAACTAGAAATTGACGTACGGACTGTACGTCAATTTCTTTGATGAAGTAAAATACGACTGGCTATTACGAGAACAGCAATGGACTAGAAGATATGTAGGAAAAAGAACATCACAAAGACAACGAAATCCAGACTCGTGAGGACATTTATGCAATAGTAGGTGCAATGATTTTTTCTTTATATTCTAGTGCAGATTTGGTATTGTGAAATTGTGAACATAATGATTATAGAGAACAAAATCATAAACAAAATCTAAAGACACTTGGTCACGTTTGAATACTACAGATTCGTATATTAATGAGTTACCCAAACCCCTGAAACTGAAGCATCAGATACAGAGCAAGTATTTCTCGAAACATCATGTCATATCTTGTGAATATTGACCATACATTATATATAAAAACGAGTTCCCATGTCACGGCATCTATTTTTATTTGTTATGTTCGTTATAATCAGGAGAAGGTTCATATCAACGAAAAAACAAAGTAATTTGCGTGAAAAAAAAGAAATTTTAAGAAAACTTATTCAGCATACTACCTTTTCTAATATAACCTCTTTAGTCCTTTTGACAATATAAACTTTTTAATGTAACCTTATGACGTTTGACATAATTGTCAGCGATTGACAGATTGAGCACAGCATATAAACGATTAACATCTTATTAACTCCTTCTATTGTTATGTTACTATTTTGTCCATTTGTTAAATACTTATATAAATATATTAAATATAAAGCTCTAAACAAATGTAACGTTGAGTAGATAATCCATTTTGTTTCTCAAATTATAAAAGTAATGTTGTTCTTAAATGTTTTGTATTGATTTAATTGTAGATAATACAGTAGTCAATGCCATGCTGTTTTACCGACAATAAAAACGGTACTGTTACATCGCTGAGTCATTTATTAATAACGCTGATCTGCAACTATCTAATGCTATGTCAGTCAAGATGTAAAAAATCAGTCAGCGATATATTGCTATAAAAACAGCAGCTCTTTTTCAAACAGTTAGTTGTTCTGGTAATCAGTCGAACTGTCCAAGACTACGGGCCCGGTTTCTGCCTGTCGGTCTGGACTAGTAATAAAACTAAGGTCCTAACCAAGCCAGTGTAGTTATAGTTTCTTTTATAAACACTGAGGCCCCGAGACTGACAGTACGCTCAAAATTAATGTTATCAATATCCTGTATGTTATCAATGTCCTGTATTTCCACTTACATGACATTAGTAAAGGGCTCGGTGCTGTTTCGGCGCACCTTAATGCTATATTTTTAATAATAAAAACAATAAGTAGAAAGTATAAAGATAGTAAGCACCACGTCCTTCCACATGCCACGATCCTTGCATATCTCCTTCGCATCTGTCATTCTCATTAAACCTTTCATAGAAGTTCGTCGGTTTACAGTGCTCTTGACCTGGCCCTTATTTAAAATATCCTGGATTTGGCCCAGGAACGTTGGCCTTGTTCACGCCCTTCCCACTTACGCATTCACTCTTGACTCATAAATCCATTTAGTCACTACATCTTCTTTTATACCTCAACGATCTCTTATCACACTATTTCTTACTCTGTCACTCAGTTTTAATCCACTCGTGCTTCTCAACGCTCTCATCTCTACCGCATTCATTTTACTTTTGTGATTCTTCTGCCATACCCAACTTTCACTCCCATACATAAGTGTTGGCACCAACATTCTTGCACAACATAAAAATAAGTATTGAAAGGGTTAATATTCGGTTTTACCAACATGCCATTAAGCAGCATATGCAGCAGCAGCATTTCAAATCACAACGACACTAAAGAAGTTTTCACATCAAGTAACTTACCTTCTCAAGAAGTATTCAATACTCATAGTTACGACAAAACAAAGTCTGTCGAGTCTATTTTTCTTGTTATAATCTATATTTCAGAAGCCGATTATGTGATCTACTCTGTGAAGCTTTAATGGCGGTTAACCGCATACACTCAGAGTAGAGACAGCGTGAATATTAACTGAGTTATGATTAGTTGTGGTTTGTGACAGACAGGTGGCATTTAAATAATAAGTTATTC
This sequence comes from Elymnias hypermnestra, assembly GCA_015832385.1. Lineage (NCBI taxonomy): Eukaryota > Metazoa > Arthropoda > Insecta > Lepidoptera > Nymphalidae > Elymnias > Elymnias hypermnestra. The sequence goes on from JACTOM010000934.1 coordinate 12,242,432, forward strand.
AATAATCTATTATCATGCCTATCTATCAAAAATTCAGTTATCGTGGCTAAATTTTAAGTTAGACATAGTCTAAGCCAAAAATTCTGTAACCTGGTTTTTTAAATATTGTTAAATGCTAGATTAGAAGATAAAATAAAATCTAAGTATTATATTGCTAATTTTGTAAATAAATACTTTAAAACAAAACGTCTGTTATGCTGTTGTCACAGCCTCTTGTGTAACTTATGTATATCTGTCAGTAAGTTCAAATATATTGAATGTATATGTAGAAATATATCATTCCATCTAATAGTTATTATCTTAGTCAAAAATTGTATTCTCTTATATAATTTCTGCGTCTAATTACTCAATGTTATTTCAAAAGTAAAAATTGTAAATAAGAGCCTGGTGACGCCACTTTCGGCAGTTTTTGGTTTAATTTTGATGGTGCCGCGTAAAAATCTTTTCCCTCGCGTGCATATACTCGCCTACGCTTTCGCCGCAACAAGGTGGCAACAAGGTGGCTAATATCTAAATGGTATTACTGTATTAAGGACTACTTAAAAGTCAAAATAAATAAAATAATTCATACGAGACACAGTTTTTAAGCTCACTCATACTGTTTTGATACGTTTCATATAAAACTGTAATATATTTATTAATGTGAATATTATTTTTAAAATGTAAATACCATAAGGATGAAGCAAATGTTTTTAAATAATATCATTTTGTCCTATTATAGATGTTGCACGCCATTGTATGGTAGATTGTGTGTTGTGCACTTGATCTTGCAATAGAATATATTTGATTTGATTTAAATCTTTACGTTTGCGCAATATTTCAAAAGAGGTATCCGAAGTTTTCATTGATTTAGCTGCCATATTGCAAACTTAGTTTTTTCGCTCAACCCTATGAATATCGTGGAAGATTTCGCAAAAAACATAGCCATGGGGCGTACCACGTGAGATGTTACACAGAAATTGGCAACACAGACAAACATCCGCTCGTCTCAATGCCTTTTATTAACAATTCATAATTTGTTTAATGTTCTCACAACCCTGCTCGCTCTAAATTTATTAAGTTTGCAAACGATTCACGAGCCACTAAAAAGGAGTGTAGCGTCATACGCTTAGGCGTTTTACATTTTAACGGGACTTCACTTTATATATCATTTTTACTCTACCTACAATTTTAACTCGGAGATAACAGAAGGGCCGAATACTATAATGAACAATAGCTGTATTCTCTTCCAATATTACCGACTAACTCTCCAATAAGTAATAACCCTCACTCGACAAGAAATGTAGTGTCCGCGCCGTACCTTTTGGCGAGTAGAGGTCTGCTAAGGTAACGGGTTTTCGAAATTCCACTCGCAATAGGGGTCCTGGCGGTGTTAATCAATGACTCATCACGATATCTCTGGAACCATCCAGTGTAGAGACTTGAAATTTGGTAGGAATATGCCTAAATTGATGAAAATGCTACCCAAAAAATACCCACCCACGCAGATGAAGTCGCGGGTTCAGCTAGTCTAATATAAATCTAATTTTGTCTAAGTAGGCCTATTACAGCACTTTTGAAACGTCATATATATGACGGCGCGCTTATTATTTATTGGTTTTAATTATAAAGAACGTCGTTGTTCTATTGATTCTTTGATATCGTTTACATTTTTATTTGTGTATGCTGTTGATAATATTAAGTGTTTGTGAAATAAGAGCGGGCAACGCCCGAATAGGGTAGGAACGAGAGACGCCGGTCGGGGATTGGAGTTCGGTTAGATTTCGCCGATGGACGCGACTAGTAAAAGCCGGTCGAAGGAAAATGCACACGTGTGCTAACCTATAGGCTCTTAATTCGGTTTATTTCATTAATTGTGTGTATAATTGTGAGTTGATAAAATAATAAGACGATGGACAATATAACTATGCTCTTATTCTGAAGTTCCTGTAATTATAACGCCCACTATGAATACTGCTAAGACCGCTATGAGGCTTCCACTGACGCTCTCTCTCTCTCTCCGTTGTATATATTTTTTTGCATACACTAATTGTAATGTACGTCTGATGATGATATTAAACAACGACTTAAATCTAAAGTTACGAGGGTTCCTTTGAACCCTGTCCTGGGAAGAGTTTAATATATTTCAATTCAAATTAGAGCAATTCCCACGCGTTTTTATCATCTAAGTAACTTAATTGACATCTCTAAAACGTCTTGAGGGAGTTTATTATAGAAACGTATACAGTTACCCTTAAATGAGTTAATTTTATGCAGTCTATTGGAAATTAAAACTAGTTTCACTTGAAAAACATCGATATTGCTGCATAACCCTCTGTGTTCGTGGCCCGCAGCTGCCATTATGATAGCCATATTTTGAGCCTAACGTTTCAATTGTGTCGGAGTTTGGTTTTGTGATATAATATCCTTTGAATTATTACAAGCGTTTTATAAAATGTTAATGCAGTAAAATATTGCTCCGCAAACACGGGGATTATAACGTGTTTTAAATATTTCACTGGCTTTCGTATTGTAACCGATATTCAATTAGGAATTTATGAAAAGACTTCGTCTGCTTTACATGAAAAAAAGAAATCCAAATTGATTGTTTAAGTGAAACTTCTTTAGGCGCATGAAGGTAAAATTTCAACGGATTAGCGTCACGAAGATGTGCAGCGTTTTTATGCTAATTCGTTTAAAAGGTTACGTAGTTTAAATATTTATAAATAACATGTGGCATTTTAATTTACAATTCATCATTTGAGATTTCAATATATTATTTGCAATTATTTACGACACTTTAATATTTTAATGACTATTAAATTTCTAATATATCTTCCCTTTTCCCTCCCTCTGTCTCGAAAATCTAATGTTTTAGATTTGTATTAATTTGAACAAAACAAAACATTAGTTTGCCAAAGAACGCACTTTTAATTTGTTTATTATGAAGAATCGGATAAATTAATTATCCAGCTTTAATTATCTTTTATGTGATGTCCAATATGTCCATTTTTCTCTAATCAAATTAGAGCCTTTGACCATCAATAACGAAGCAGGCAAATCTAAAAGCTTAAAAGCAATAAAAAAATGTGAATTGAGCCCATTATATTCCGATGTCAAATAACTTTGATTAATACATCCTAAAAGACCTCGCTGGCTCAGTGGAACAAATACTTGTCACTAGCACAGGCCCTGGTTTTAAAGAAAATTGTATTTCCTAATTTGTTTGAGTATGAACTGGACTGGGAGTCTTCTTACTTGACTAGTTACCTCAAAGTAAAAAATTATTAGACTGTATCACCAAGTAAGTTTACATTTAAGAGCTATTCTCCTGCCTCCAATTTTTATTGCGATACGAAATTTCACGGATCAATTAGTAACCTTATCTAAACCAATATTATAAAGAAACATTTGTGTTTTTGTATGTTTGTACCGTTATCACACAAAAATTACTGGACCGAATAAATTTTTTTTTTACCATTAGAAAACTGAAAACTAATAAAAATACATTAATGTAAACCAAGGTGGGAAAAAATTTGTCACAAAAAATCTTTTATCGCGTGTGCTGCGAAAACTATTGAGAATAGAACGAAAAATAGTCTACAATATTATCGTCGTCGTCGTCGTCGTCGACGCTTCAACCGATGGACGTCCACTGCTGGACATAGGTCTCACGTAATGACCTCCACAAGGCCCGATCTTGCGCCGCCTGGCTCCAGCGGCTACCGGCGACCCTCTTTATATCATCGGTCCACCTTGTGGGGGGTCTGCCTACACTGCGCCGTCCGGTGCGGGGTCGCCACTCCAGCACTTTCGGTCCCCAACGTCCATCGGTCCTTCGGACTATGTGCCCCGCCCATTGCCACTTCAGGTTCGCGATTCGTAGGGCTATGTCGGTGACTTTGGTTCTGCTACGGATCTCCTCATTTCTGATTTGATCGCGTAGAGAAACTCCGAGCATAGCCCTCTCCATCGCACGCTGAGTGACTCTGAGCTTCCGCATGAGGCCCATAGTCAGCGACCACGTCTCAGAACCGTAGGTCATCACTGGCAACACGCACTGTTCGAAGACTTTGGTCTTCAGGCACTGAGGGTTATCAGACGAAAATATCTGGCGTAACTTCCCGAACGCAGCCCAACCGAGTTGGATTCGGCGGTTGACCTCCTTCTCGAAATTGGATCTACC
>JACTOM010000934.1:12246801-12263252 GCA_015832385.1 Elymnias hypermnestra
CCAACACTTATGTATGGTAGTGAAAGTTGGGTATGGCAGAAGAATCACAAAAATAAAATAAATGCGGTAGAGATGAGAGCGTTGAGAAGCATGAGTGGATTAAAACTGAGTGACAGAGTAAGAAATAGTGTGATAAGAGAACGTTGTGGTATGAAAGAAAATGTAGTGACTAAAATTGAGAAAGGTATGCTTAGATGGTTTGAGCATGTAGAGAGAATGAATAAAAGGAGACTGACTACAAGGATTTATGAGTCAAGAGTGAATGCGAAAGTTGGAAGGGGAAGACCAAGGCGGAAGACATTATAAATAAGGTCCAAGTCAAGAGTACTCTAAACCGACGAACTTGTATGAATGGTTTAATGAGAACGAAAGAAGCGAAGGAGATACGCAAGGATCGTGGCAAGTGGAAGGACGTTGTCTCTGCCTACCCCGAAGGGAATGAGTCGTGATGCTGTTTATTTTTATGTATATTCATAATTAGCACAAACAAGGCACTACAAACTCTTACTTACTGAACTCTATCGAGTCAGTTAGTAATAAATATTTAAAATAATGAATGACTGATAGATTGATTTATCAATTTGTTTTATGTACATTCATATGTCTTTTATTAAAGAAATTCTTGCACAACAAAACTCTTGTGACTCATGCAATTCTCTGACTAAATAATACAAAATATGGTAATATTTCAGTCACCATTTTTACTCCTGAGGCAGATATTGCGTCTAGATATATAACACTATTAGACTACAAGCCCATGGAGAAAAGTAACCTGTGAAATAAACCAACGTGAATAACGCTTAGAATGCTGTTACTGTATTATAAAACAACTTTGAGCGCTGTCGTCATTTCTAAGCGGTACAGGCGAGCACATGAGTAAATCATTTCATTTCAATCCTAATAATTCCATTTGTTACCATTTATAACGTACGGTTATAAGCTACAACTGTAATATTTAATAGTACCTTAATTTACTGTAAGATCCAAAATGTATGTACAGCAACCTTTTTTTATATAAAAAGAACTAGCAGCCCATTAACGTCCCAATACTGGGCACAGGCCTCCTAACTCATATGAGAGAGGGTTTTTAGTTGTTTAGAGCATATACCCACCACGGTGCTCCACTGCGGATTGGCAGGCACAGTGCACAAGTGTAGTCTCTATTCCTTCACCCTCATAGTCCGAAGTGACGGCAATCCGAAGCGACCGAAGAGAGAGATCAGGCGCAGGGCCGACGGCTTAACGTGCTCTCCGAGGCACGGGGGTGAATCACACCGCCAACTTCCCAACTTCGGGTAAATATTGAGAATATGTTAACAGAAAACTCAATATCGACTTTTAAAATAGTCCGACCCGGGACTCGAACCCAGGATATCATGTTTGTAGTCGAACATGCTAGCCACTAGACCAATGAGGCAGTGTTTTGATTATAAATGATAACAAATAAAGAAAAAATTATTGACTCGTGTACTCGCCTGTAACTCAGAAGTGACAACAAATGATTTTATAATATAGTAACAGCCTTCTAAGCGTTATCCACGTTGGTTCATTTCACAGGTCAATTTTGTCCATGGGCTTGTAGTCTATTTAACCGAAGTTGGGTCTCGTATGTGTCAGTCAGTGTTAAATTTATAATTTTGCGGTCTCTGTCCGTCGTGGTGACTAAATTACTTACCAATAATTCATCACGTCGATATGTCTAGCCTGATACAACACCAAGGGTGAAACTATGCTTTATTCATGTTTTATTTTATACTAGCAATGTCTGACGATCTCGTGACAGCGGAAAGTCTACTAAGTCGGGCAGTCCGATAAGGTATTGAAACGGTCTTTCATAAAATATCATTTAATAGGATACGGTTTGATTATTATCGACACTTTAATTAACTTTTAAAATTCAATAAGTAGTTACAGTGGGACATATGGTATCTTGGACCTTTTTCTAGATATTTTTACATTCTATAGTCTAGGACATTTAATTGTTCTAACATTGGGTTGGGTTACATTAATGCCTTTTTATTAGGGATTTCTATTTTATTTGGGAAATTAATATAGCTTATATCGCTCAGTGAAAATGCAGCTTTTTAATGGTGAAATTTTTTTCTGAAATCGGCTTTTGTGTGAAAACGTTCCAAACACAAAAATTTCCTCTTTATAATATTAGTTTAGACTAGTGTAAGACTACATTTGTGTGAAATTACATACATACGTACATAGAATCACACCGTAATCACAGAACGTTCTCTTATCACACTATTTCCTACTTCGTCACTCACTTTTAATCCACTCATGCTTCTCAACGCTCTCATCTCTACCGCATTTATTTTACTTTTCTGATTCTTCTGCCATACCCAACTTTCACTACTGTACATAAGTGTTGGCACCAACACTCCTGCATGCACTGCCAGTCTAGCCCTTTGAGACACCCTCTGGCTATTCATAAAGGCGTGTAGAGCACCATTTACCATATTCCCTGCATTCACTCTCCTTTCGATATCACTTTCACATGTTCTATCTTTTGTAAATTTAGATCCCAAATATACAAATTCTTTCACCTCTTCCACTTGTTCCCCGTCTATCAAAATATTGCCATTCATCATAGATTCATCTCGTTCAAAAAGCATAACTTTCGTTTTGTTTACATTCACTTTCATTCCTTTCCCTTTCAAAGCTTCATTCATAATATTTAGCATCTCCTGTAGCTCATTAGCGGATGACGCAAGTATTACTTGATCATCAGCGTAAAGTAACATTTGATGAGTAATTCATTCATTCTTAACCCATGAAAATAAATTATGATGTGAAAATAATATATGTGAAATTACATGTGAGAAAAGAGATATATTTGACGAAAGTGCTGTATTCAAATTCAACTAAATTCAAAATTTCTCAGGGTCATTCTATTACTATATAACATATAATATATTACTCAATTGTTTGGTCATGGAATTTACTTTTGCCTCTAACAATTGTATAAAACAGTTTATGTTACTTCTTATCTAAAACAAAGTCTAAAAGGTAAAAGCTTCAAAATTCCTATACAGTTATAGAGAATAGAATTTAGGAAGCTTTATTTAAAGAGAGCCATTGTTACTGGATAGTTTAACATTCAAATCAATATTATTTTATATAAACGCTAAGATGACTCGAGTGGGTGGCATCCTTAATGAAAACTGGAATAATTGTGCCTGTGGGTGTTTAAACTTGGTGAAATTGAATTGTTTTATATTAAAAACATTGAGTTATATTAAATTTAGAACCAAAATGTTATATTTGTGTCGGCAAGTGCTTTTATAGCAACCGCGGAAACAATTTTCACACTAATTGAACCGTTTTAAAATACCGCAGGTTTTTAAAGTCAAAACTGCACTTTATTATGTGGGTATTAAAGGACACTCAGTTATGTAACGCTCTTCGACTAGTAGAGCGAGGGAATGATTATTAACGTGTCATTGCTGTATTTATTATATTAAAGTTAAAAGTATAATAATAAATAATAAAAAAAGCCTTTATTCACTATTACGCGTACAAATGTCAAGTTATAAAATGTCTCCAGTACAAATGATAGTATAATTAAATAAACAGTAATCTTGCAAATTATGTCATTTTTTGTCTTGGTTAATTTTAATTTTTAATATATATTTTGAATTTTAATGTCAATAATTATATTCTTAATGTAATTAATCAAGTAGTCATTTATATTTAGTCAAATTAGTCTGGCGTAAAAAATTCTTCCAGTTAGCTCTATCTCTGGCTTGGCGCATCCAGTCCCTCTTTTTCTTTTCTTGTCTCTGGGAATCCATTCTGTCACTTTCTTAGTCCATCTTGAGTCAATTAGTCTGCTTACATGTCCTGCCCATTTCCATTTTAATGCTCTGATAATTTTTATTACGTCTTTTAATTTAGTTCTTTTTCGTATTATTTTGTTATTTATTCTGTCTTTGAGTTTTAATCCTAACATGCTCCTTTCGATTTTCCTTTGATAAACGGCCAGCTTTTCTTCCTCTTCCTTTCTTAAAGCCCACGTTTGGCAAAAGGAAAAGTAGTAGGCCATTAATATCCCACAGCTGAGCACAGGCCCACTCACACCTAGGTGAGAGGGTTTTTAGAGCGCAGGCCTACTATGCATTGAAAATCAAACTAATATCATATAATTGCCCTAGAAATCTCTGTACCCACATAAAGAAATAAAATACTGTGCTTTTCTCAAGTCAGTTAACGTCATTCTATAATTATACATAGATTATTTATTTAAATAACTAATAAACTGACTTTAGTCAATTGAAATTCAAATAAAATGAATCACCTTGCGTTTGTTTTCTCGTAAAGGTACATTCAGACAAGCGAAGGCGATGCTGCGTTGAATAATGCAATACCGACTTTCTTGTTTAGAGAAGGTCATTTAAATATGTTAAACTAAGGTTGTCAATAAAGATAAAGCGGAGCAATTTATCTTGTACATACTTTTAAGGTAATGTCGATGCGAGACTTTGTAGAGTCTTCACAAAATTTGCTTAAACACTGCTATCGCAAAATGACGAATGTCATCAAATAAGTACCAACCTATTTATAGCACAGAGTTTGCACTTGATATATCCTGTATAATGATAATATAATAACAAAGTATCATGACAAGATCATGAAATTATACAGAAGAGTGATAGAAACAGCAGATAATAAATAAAAATAAAAAGCTTTATTATTTCCTTACATTATACAAGTACGATATGATATTTACAAATTTGCTGATTATTATGTTAGTAACATTCCTCACTGATACTGATTCCACTTGGGGGTTAACTTGGGCTTCTATTCGCTGGCCGATAGCTGATGCTATAACGGGTAACTTAGGCTTCTGTTCGCTGGCCGATAGCTGATGCTATAACGGGTAACTTACGCTTCTATTAACTGGCCGATAGCTGATGCTATTACGGGTAACTTAGACTGCTTTTCACTGGCTGATAGCTGCTGTTATAATCAGTGACTTAGGATACTTTTATTAAGAAAATAACTGGGATTAAAAAGTGCTGTAAATTTATACTAAGGAGTTTCTGATTTGATATAAAGAGCACACTGCCCGCTCAACCCAGGGAGATATACATCAAAGGCTTCCGTATTTCTTTGGAAGAAAAGGGAAGAAAGGAACAAACGGTCCCCGGGAACGTGACCTTAAACACGGGATCCATCTATTCTTGTTAATTGTGAACACGTAAAGGATTGAGTTTTTTGTTGTACGTGATACGAGCCCGAAAGTTTGCCGAGGGTCAGAAAGGTTTCGTTAAAAATGGCGCCCATCTAGGGCCCACGATTGTTTGTATAGAGTGAATTTTCTCGCTTACATATTGTGTGTGTCGTTACCTCTGTCACTCGAATAGATGTGGGGTTCAACTTTGGAGAGATGTGATGGTTAAATTCGCATTCTTTACCCTTTATTTTTTTACCTTGGTCATTGGAAATTTTCTGTTTTCTCCGTTATATAAAAAGATTTAAATAAAAATGAGTTATCGTTGTTAGATTCAGCTCCAATGGACTTGAGGATTCAAATGATTACCTTGAATAAGTGATATTATATTGTGAAAATAGAAGAAGAAGATATAGTTTGTTATCCTTAAAAGATAGATAATATGTATAACATTATCTTTCTCAAAAGCTTAAGTACTAACGGACACCTTAATCAATTAAAAGACGTAATTTAAAAAAAAAATAAATTTTTGAACGGATATAAATAGAAGATAGTCATAGATAAAGTGAAATATATTTATAAGATACATAATTTAATACCTTCACCTATCTTGGTAGATTCAGTACCAACGGATAAACTTGGCGATTCAAAAGATCGCTATTCAAAAAAGTATATTTCTAAATATAATTATAGTTCCATAGAAGAGCGTTTATAACATTATCTGTGTAGATTCAATACCATCGGACAGATTGGATTTATTTTGTATATAACATCAAAATATACGACACCTATCTTTTAAGGATGACTCACTATATTTATGTCTATATCCTTTCAACATAAGTGCTCTTTGAAATCGATCAATCACGTCCATTGGTACTGAATGTCACGGACTACCAGCCGCTGTCCCTCTGTTCATTAAATCTCTGATATCTTTAAAGATCTCCATTTTAATGAAATGGTGTTAAGAGCAGTTTTGTTTTACATGTACAATGTGTTTAATACGCTAAGGAATGATACTGTATCATAAAAATAGCTTGGTAAATGAGAAATATTTTTTTGTAATGTGTAAAAGATAAAAATGGTTACTGTGCGTTATGATTTAGAGATAAATATACATTATCGTGGACTTTTTTGTTGATTTCTCTGAGATATACAATTCCGCCGAACATTAAATTGATCTATGTCGTAAGGTTTCACCTTTTTTTCATCGCTGGGAAATGCTTTTACGCACCCCGGAAGAATAAAAATTCTTCCATTCAGGAGTGTGGGACTCGCTGAAACCAGAATACCCACTAAAACCAAACGCATCCCTCGTCATCCTTGGATGAGATCATTAGAGAGTCCCATTTCGCATTCCACTCTAGTGACTGGATGATGCCGACTATAACAGTCTACAGTTTATTGAGGGGAATAGTGGAGCGCATACCTACGCCTATTGCCACCCAGCCTCCTTCAACAGAGAGGAAGGGCATTAGCAGCATCCTCCCTTTGCCTCTCATTAGTCTCCTTTAGCAAGATGACGATCTCGCAAAAGGAGGCAACCACCCTCCATTCAAACTCGCTGGTGAGCATCGCATCAATTACGCTCTCCAAAGAGAGGTCTCCTCGGACCAGCGACAACAATATATGCCGCTGGGGCGTCCACGCCGGACACTCTGTCAACGTATGGTGCACCATATCTGCAGTGGCACCACACTCATGACAGACGGGCGTTTCCTCAGGGCCTATCTGGTGTAGATACTTGCCGAAGCATCCATGCCCCATGCATTTGATATTAAAGCGCCCAAAAATATGTTTTTAACGACCTCGCTTTATATTAAAATTTTTCGACTTTTCTGTACTATAATATATATAAAGAGGTGTTCGACAGGGATGTGTTGCGTCACCATGCTGTTCAACCTATTCATGGATAAATGTTTGACAGATTTAAAAGAAAGTAAGGTTAAGAATGAATGAATTACTCAGCAAATGTTTACTCTACGCTGATGATCAAGTAATACTTGCGTAATCCGCTAATGAGCTACAGGAGATTCAAAGGGCAAGGAATGAAAGTGAATGTAAACAAAACGAAAGTTATGCTTTTTGAACGAGATGAATCTATGATGAATGGCAATATTTTGATAGATGGGGAACAAGTGGAAGAGGTGAAAGAATTTGTATACTTGGGATCTAAATTTACAAAAGATGGAACATGTGAAAGTGATATTGAAAGGAGAGTAAATGCAGGGAATATGGAAAATGGTGCTCTGCACCTTTATGAATAGCCAGATGGTGTCTCAAAGGGCTAGACTGGCTGTGCATGCTAGAGAGTTGGTGGCAACACTTGTGTATGGTAGTGAAAATTGGGTATGCCAGAAGAATCACAAAAGTAAAATAAATGCGGTAGAGATAGAGCGTTGAGAAAGCATGAGTGGATTAAANAAAGGTATGCTTAGATGGTTTGGGCATGTAGAGAGAATGAGTGAAAGGAGACTGACAAAAAGGATTTAAGAGTCAAGAGTGAATGCGAAAGTTGGAAGGGGAAGACCAAGGCGAACGTTCCTGGGCCAAATCCAGAACATTTTAAATAACGGCCAGGTCAAGAGTACTCTAAACTGACGAACTTGCATGAAAGGTTTAATGATTTTGAAAGAAACGAAGGAGATATGCAAGGATCGTAGCAAGTGGAAGGATCTTGTCTCTGCCTACCCCGAAGGGAATGAGGCGTGATGCTATGAATGTATATATGTATAATACATATGTATTATATATATAAACTTTCCTCTTTAATCATTCTACCTATTAATACTGGATTGAAATATGTTCAAAAGCCTTTCTATGTTGATTTTCTGGATTTTTAACATCAATGATTTCGTCATCAGTAACTGCTTATTACGCAATGATTGACACTTTATATCCCTCATTATCTCATTATCGGATAATGTAACGCGTGCCAATAGATTTTGGGACAAATCAGGGGATTTTAGGAAACGAAATGGCCCCTTTTTTGTGAAATATCTATAGAATTGCGGATTATCTCTCCTTGTAATAATAGCATTAGGGATTAAGACAGGATATACAATACACTAATAGGGATAACGTGTTATTTTCCAAAATTGCGTGTAGATTAATACTTTTATATTATTACTGTCTCCTTTGCGTGACTGTGTTATTATTATTAATTCTAGTATTAATATACGTAATTTTCGATCCCGTGACCATACGAGATACATTCTTATTAAGCGTGGACGTAGCGAAAGTAATATGTAAGCAGAATTTTATGTTAATAGATCAATAATATGAAAAGTTTTACGACTGTTCAGAGACCCAGTTATGGGGTTATTTATGCTTTCCTTGGTAATATGGGAAAACCCGTTCTCAGTGGCCATCTACTCTGTAACAATAATAACTATACCAAGTTTCGAATCAAACGCACCTATAGTTTCGGAGTTTTAAATAACTAGTAAATCTATTATATATACATAGAATTGCAGACAGGTTTGCAGTTTTATATTAATTTATACAGGCAAAACCGGTTCATAGTGACCTGCTACATTGTGGTAGGTTTAACTATATCAAGCTTCAAGTCCATCGTGCTATAGTATATAGGATATTTCAAGACGTGTCTGCAATTTTATACAAATGTAATGAAAATCCGTCCTTAGTGAGCCTTTACGTTGCAACAGGTACAACTAAGCCATGTTTTAGGTCAATTGGGACAGTAGTTTGGGAGATTTTAAGTTAAATGAGTAAATGTTAAATCTATATATATAAGAGACATCCAGGTATCTATTAACTCATCACGATATCGCTGGAACCATAAGGCGTGGAGACTTGACATTTGGTAGGAATATTCCTTTTGCCGAGTAGGAGCTCAGCAAAGAACGGATTTTGCGAAATTCCACTCGCAAGAAGGGTGGTGTTATACGTATTTTTCGTATTTGTAAAACAATTTGTCTAAATTAATGAAAATGCTACCCAAAATATTGCACGCAGACGAAGTCGCGAGTTCAGCTACTCTCTTATGCATAGATTTACAGACATGCTTGCAGGTTTATATTAATTTGTCCTGCGAGCGGCTACAAGGGCGGATAATGCCGACGAGATCCGAAGGATCAGAGCACTGGCCGACCAGGCTATGGTCCAAAAATGGAACGATAATCTCGGATCCCCAGTAGCGGGCATGGCCACTGTGGCGGCGATCCATCCTCACCTGGAACAATGGCTTTCCAGGGAGCACGGGACGCTTTCCTATAGATTGGTGCAGATTATGACCGGACATGGGTGCTTCGGAAAGTTGCTGCACCAAATTGGCCGGGAGGAGTCACCCGCTTGTCATCACTATGGCGCAGCTATCAATTCAGCGCATCACGTTGTGGCAGATTGTTCAGCCTGGGACCTCAGCGTCACCTCCTGGTGGCGTTGATCGGCGGCGACCTCTCGTTGGGGAGCATTGTAGGCGCGATGCTCTCCAGTGAGAGATGGTGGGCGGAAGTGGCTTTCTTTTGCGAGACGGTAGTCTCGCTAAAGAAGGTGTGCTCCCCCTCGCCACCGAAGGAGGAGGAATACAAGGCGGCGCATGTTTGCGCATCTCCTGCCGCCTCTGTGAATCATCCGGGACACCGGGGCAGAATACGAAAGCTGATCACCTGGTATCTCACTAATGGATGAAAAGGGTTCCGCTGGGTTTTAGTGGGTTTTGCGAGACCTTCCATCGCCGAGTCCCACACTCCTGACTGGTCATCGGTCAGGGTTAGTGCGTAAATTGCATTTACCGGCACAAAAAAATAAAGGTTCATATTAATTTATAAATATAGGAAAATCCATTCATAATGAGCTTCTACGTGGCGACAGGTGTAACAATACCTAGTTTTAAGTCAATCGGTCCTATAGTTTCGGATTATCGTGATGAATAAGTGGTAAATGGATTATAGAGGTATGTATAGATGTACAGAGATTTCCGCAAGTTTATATAGTGTGTATAATATTGAAATATATTCTATTCCGCTTCGAAAATGTTCTCAAGACTTCGCTACTATAATACAAAATGTGTCGCAGATATGAAATTGTATTGTGGTAAGTTGAAATTCCTAGCAAAATGTATTTCGCTTCGCAGCTGCTATGGAATGTGTTGTTTTAACAAAAAGGCAATCCCATTTTCACTGGAAAAGCCGGGCACGTTGTGAATTTTCACCTTTTCACCTTCATGGAAACTGCACTTAATTCGCTTAAATGGAATAACTTGCTTTAAAAGTTAATGGACGTTGCTTTAGAAAAATACTAGCTGTTCCCGTTGGAACCCGTAGATGTAGTGAGTTTAATTGCCTAACCCATCTTCAGATTATTGCCTTTCCAAAGTGAAGAGTTTGAGAGATATCGGTTGGATAGTTTCAAACTCTATAACGGACATAGATGAAATCAATGTAATGTCCTTTATCCATTTTTCTTCTATTGCCGACCGATTAGTGCTAAATTGTAGTCTCACCTGAAGGTAAGTGGTGATACGATCTCTAATATTGGCTCACTAACCTGGTAAGAGCTAATTTGTGACAATTTGAGGAAAGTACATTTGTGGCTGTAATCAAACCTGATAGTAAGTAAGTAAGTTGCAGCCCATTAACGTCCCACTGCAGGGCACGGGCCTTCTCATTCATATGAGAGAGGGTCTTTAGAGCATAAAACCACCACGCTGCTTTACTGGGGATCGGCAGGTGTAGTACACAAGTGCACTCTCTATTCCTTCACTCTCATAGTCCGATGTGACGGGAATCCGACACGACCGGAGAGAGATCAGGCGCAGGAGCGACGGCTTAACGTGCTCTCCGAGGCACAGGGATGGATCACACTGCCAACTTCCCAACTTCGGACAAATATTGAGAAAANTATCGGTTGGATAGTTTGAAACTCTATAACGGACATAAACGAAATCAATGTAATGTTCTTTATCCATTTTTCTTCTTTTGCCGACAGATTGGCGCTAAATTGTAGTCTCACCTGAAGGTAAGTAGTGATACGATCTATAATATTGGTCCACTAACCTGGTAAGAGCTAATTTGTGACAATTTGAGGAAAGTACAATTGTGGCTGTAATCAAACCTGATAGTAAGTGATGTAAGTAAGTAACAGCCCATTAACGTCCCACTGTAGGGCACGGGCCGTCTTATTCATATGAGAGAGGGTTTTTAGAGCATAAAACCACCACGCTGCTCTACTGCGGATTGGCAGGCATAGTACACAAGTGCACTCTCTATTCCTTCACTCTCATAGTCCGATGTGACGGTAATCCGACACAACCGGAGAGAGAGATCGGGCGCAGGACCGACGGCTTAACGTGCTCTCCGAGGCACGGGGGTGGATCACACCGCCAACTTCCCAACTTCGGGCAAATATTGAGAAAATCTTAATAGAAAACTCAATATTGATTTTTGAATTAACGCGACCCAAGACTCGTACCCTCACTCATGTCTGTAGTCGAACATGCTAACCACTAGACCAATGAGGCAGTGGTAAGTGACGGTACAGTTTAAAATGGAAGCGCATTAATCTACCTCTTATGGTTATGGTACCGCATCGTCCCGGAATATATATATTACTTTCTTGGTGGTACATTTTTGCTGGTGAAGTGGTAACTTGCCACGACCGAAGCCTCCCACCAATTCAGTCTCAGACAAATTATGAAATGCAATTTCCTAAATAAGTCCTATTTAGACTGCCTCATTGGTCTAGTGGTTAGCATATTCGACTACAGACATGAGGTCCTGGGTTCGAGTCCCGGGTCGGGCCAATTCAAAAATCAATATTGAGTTTTCTATTAAGATTTTCTCAATATTTGCCCGAAGTTGGGAAGTTGGCGGTGTGATCCACCCCCGTGCCTCGGAGAGCACGTTAAGCCGTCGGTCCTGCGCCTGATCTCTCTCCGGTCGTGTCGGATTCCCGTCACATCGGACTATGAGAGTGAAGGAATAGAGAGTGCACTTGTGTACTATGCCTGCCAATCCGCACTGGAGCAGCGTGGTGGGTCTATGCTCTAAAAACCCTCGCTCTTCGGAGTGAGGAGGCCTGTGCCCAGTAGTGGGACGTTAATGGGCTGCTACTTACTTACTTTAGACATTACAAACAGACCTTCCAATTTGATTTATATGTACAGAGAAAGACGACGAACTCGATTCCACAAAAAAGTGTTTATTCATCAATTATCTATATAACAAAAAATAAATAAAGTAAATCGGTTGACAAACAGCGGATAAAAGGCATTGAACTGAAATAATATAAATGCTAGCTTCTATCGGCGATTTTGCTTGTGCATAGTGCGTGTAATTTATTTCATATGTTCGTTTAAAAAATATCATAATAATTAAAATGTTTAAAGTATTTAAGCTGATCACTATTAATGTTATATTACTTACTTTCCAGTTACTGTATTGTACGCGACCATTTATTAAAAAGATGAAATGTTTAGCGAGTTATCCTTAAAAGATAAAAACAGGTCATCATGGATTACTTTGTAGATTTTTGAAAGACATACATTGCTTTGTTATATCTCTTAGGGTTTAGGCGGCGTTTTCCATAAAAGCTCCAATTATTGTTGGAGATAATTCTATTATCGTTATAAATATAATTTAACCAATTTATACAAAAAAACGACAAAATAAATACTTAAAACTTCGTGAATTTCGCATTTATTACATAAGTATATATATTTAGTTCAGAAGTTTTGTTTAACTTTATTTTAGTATAATACTCCTGTTAAAATTTAATAGCAATGTCATTTATACTCGTCAATAGAATATACAAAGTATCAGGCGTTTAATACTTTATATTTTTATAATCAAAATCCGTTTTTGAATATCTCTGTACATAGTTAATTGCATAAAAATCAGTTTAATTAAACGTCACGAAAGATATCATTTCACAACATAAGAATTAAGGTTATCTAATAAAAATCTCAGCTAAATTTATTTGGGGCGATTTAATAACTAACAATGCTCTAAACACACAGACTTTCACATTTATAATATTAATAAGATAACTTACAAGTCAGATGTGAATTCAATGACTCGCATAAAAATATCTGAGGGAAAATAATCATAGCAAGTGGAAATCTTTTTTAAGATATGAAAGAAAAATAAATGTAATATGTGGGCGAGCTCGTGCGAGCTGAGTACCTCACTAAAATAAATATTGTAGCCGAGGAAAAGGTGCGAAAATGTCTGCAGCCTCCGTTTGCTTTATTTGAGCTCGCGTAAACATCGTTTGTCCCCGCCCCGGGACCCGTGTACATTCACTAACACGGCGAGATTTCGTTTCTACATACACATGACGTCCTTTTATTTCACTGGGAAATTTATTCACGCAGAAATGGGTTAGAACTCGGACGAGGAAGAAGTAGGAGGTAATACCTAGTTAAACCCAACGGAACCTTCTTCATCTGCGAGTAAGATACTAGGGGATAAAGTTGCGTACTTCTCTTCGATGTTCTGGCTGAATTCGAATACCCGGAGGCAGGAGTAAAGATGAGAAGTGGGAGTATTCCTATGCATTGGACTGATCACCACCCACATCTCTTATATAGTGCACGTCGCACAGAATATAACCAGATGACGCAGTAAAAAGACAACAAAATAATGAGGGGTTATGACTTTGGGAATCTTAGTAAAGAGAGGGAGATAAATGTAAAAAAGCTACGACTGAAACCTTTCACCAGTGCAGCCATAGGCACTATAGCGTCACACTTAGACCACAGAGGAAAGGAGCGGTGCGCCAATGAATAATATTGCAGAAGCTCCCAAAAGGAAAAATTCTGGGAGCTTTCATTGCGTGCGCTGCGTAAAAATTATATATGACAGAATTGTTCCCCTTTAAAAGTTCTAAAATAATTTCCGCTTACATGTATCAACTTTCTTATGCGTATAACCGTTTTGAGGCTAAATAATGAAAATAATACGCGTGAACCGAACAGGGATACTAAAAGACCCCGGTTCATTTGTATAGAAATCAGAAACAGATTCAACAGAGCATACGCGGCTACACAAAACGGCGAAAACAGTGTCGGACATTTGTCTCGCTATCTTTTTGGCATTAACGCTTTTGTTTGAGTGAGAGAAATAACAAATCCCTAGCAGACTGAAACAAAATGTCCTATTATTATTTGCGGCTTTTTTTTTATCAAAAACAATATTTCTAAACTTTTTGCGTCTTCCATAACAAAAACATAAAACGGGAAAAGATTATTATGCTTTTTGTGAGCCTCTTCGATAGCTACGGCAAACATGTACTATTGTGACAAGCAAACGGCGCTAATGCGTACTCGTTAATATTAAAGTTTCTTACATATCTAATTGTTGTTTTTATTTATTACTTACATTATTTCTTCCAATACTCAATTTAAGCCTATACATGGGTGGTATTAAACACTCTATAGATATAAGAACTTTATATAACCGCAAGCTTGTTTAGTGGCCGCACTGAGAAGCTCAAGGAGTATTTGTTTCAGAAATAATTCAAGTGATCCGGAGCTCTAATGAAGCACTGCTACAATTATTTTCTTAAAATAAATACTATGTTTGTATTTACACATTGAAATAATTGTTTTGCACTTTTGTATCTGAGATTTTGTTATTGCTACATGTCTTTGCCGGAAGGGTGGTAATTAGCATGACTTCGCTCCCACCAATCGTGCAAAAAGGAAATTAGAAAATACAATTTTACCTTAGTAAAATTTTAGACAGACTATAGATGCGTTCTGTATGTATGTATTTACTTTGAACTAGTGCAGACAACTTCGATTGTATAAGCTAGTAAATAAAACAAAGTTCTAAACGTACTTCGATAGAACACAATGTGAGTTCGTAAAGTTGTGACAAGAAAAACTTACTGATCTTTCAATAGCCTTCGATGAATTCAGAGAATTCAACGTGAGACGCAATCCCTGTTACAAAGTCCACTTAACAACTTATAAATTGAAAGGTTTAAACTTTCTCACTCAGCAATTTATGTACAGAGTTTGTATAGAAGAAAGCTATTTCAAACTACAAACTTGGTAGTATAGTTCCAAGTAATTTTGTGCAGTATTTCCATTTTACTATAATAAATATATTTTTCATAGAAATTTATATACAACGCCTAATTTTTTTAGACTACATTAACGATTCTTTATGATTTTGCTATTAAATTTCAAGAGGCGTTTCGTCATGCTATTGCGTAGGAACATATCATAAATTGGAACGAGTCTAAATACTTTATTATTAAATAATATAGTTTCTAGCATTGAATAAATAAGTGCACATAATAATTGAAGTGCTTGTGAAAAGCCAGCTCAGATAAAGTGTTTTTAATGAGTCTTCATGTCATTAAAGCCATTAAGTATCTTTAAGCTCAACAAAAGTCAGTCTACCAAACACTTTAAATATAAAAACAGTATATGACATACATAATGGAAATATAAATTACACGTAGAATAGTACACACAACAATAATTTACTAAATAGATGTGAACATTATAAGATTCGACGCAAGTCTCCAAAGACTTCAACACACGTGAAAATACGTGAATAAACAAAATAAAATACATTAAGAAAATAGAAAACTGCTAAAAGCAAGCTTAGAACGATGTTAGTGAAAGCGGTCTGAGTATTTTTCAATTTTCAAGTAAACCCAATGTTGTCTTAGGAAATTTAAGCTTTATTCCTCAGGATTCAAGGCTCAGTTTATAAAACAAAGCAAAAATCAAGATATTTCTCAACACAAATCTATATACATTCAAAATAGTACTTACTGATTAATTAGTTCAACACGAATCTTGTCAAATTACATCTGAATGACTTGTTACTTTACTATTTTTATACGTTACTTTTAAACCAAGTGATATTGATGCGACAAAAATAACCTACTAAAATTCCTTAAAATATAAAATTCCTTAATAATTCCTTAAAATAAAAAGGTTAGATGACATATATTTAGATAGTTTTATGTATACTTTCCATATATGTAAGTATATTATTGTATAACATATATATATATATATATATATATAATATGTATTTGTATGTGTGTATTTATATATGTATATTGCATTATGTGTGTAATAGTGTGTAAATATTTGTATGTATGTTTATTTTATTGCCCATCCAACATTTTACTTACATCTTTAAAACCCAAAGGTTGTCTGGAAGAAATCGCTATCTAGCGATAAGACCGCCTTTTGTACATTTGTTTCTATTACTTGTAAGTTTTTGTTTAATAATGTGTGTATTGTATTAATGTGCAATAAAGAGTATTAAAAAAAAAAAAA
>JACTOM010000934.1:12263834-12295177 GCA_015832385.1 Elymnias hypermnestra
TGAAAGGAGACTGACAAAAAGGATTTATGAGTCAAGAGTGAATGCGAAAGTTGGAAGGGGAAGACCGAGGCGAACGTTCCTGGACCAAATCCAGGACATTTTAAATAACGGCCAGGTCAAGAGTACTCTAAACCGACGAACTTGTATGAAAGGTTTAATGAGAATGGAAGAAGCGAAGGAGATATGCAAGGATCGTGGCAAGTGGAAGGATGTTGTCTCTGCCTACCCATATGGGAATGAGGCGTGATGCTACGTATGTATGTAAGATTTAACGTCTGTACCTATTATAGTTTGTCCTACGTTTAACTTTATTGTTATATAATGCGCCTGTTAAAAATGTACTAGCAATGTACGTTATACACGATAATAGAATACATGAAATGTCAGGAGTTTATAAAGTTTTATATTTTTCAAATAAAAGTCTGTCTTTGAGTTTTCATTGAAAATTAATAAAAATGTTATATACAAGAATCGATTAAGTACAATAAAGAAGCAATTTTATTACCGATAAATTGATATTCTTATAATTTTACTTAAATAATTTATATCGAACGTATTGCTAAGCAATTAAATAACACTTTCTATTTCGTTTCACATAGAAATAGAAGTACTGTTCAGATTTATTAGTTCTTAACAAAAATTTAATAACTGAAATTGCGTCTCGTGTATATATCTAAAATTTATTGAAGGCTGTGTACAGATCGGAATAAGTTTTCCTAGCCAGAACTTTACCTACTACAGTTCTGAGAACAGTTCAAGTAAACGTTGATTGAGTACTTTATTATTTCTGTTTTATTCTCTTTTGAAGCAGACCTTTAACAATGCAAGAATGAATTAATAATTTTATGGAGTACAATGGTTTTCCTTAATTTGTAACAGTTGTTGATTAAATGCAGTTTATCTCAGTGTGCAAATTTGACGTGCTATCTCAGACTTTTAGAACTTTTTAAGAGGGACAATCTAATCAAA
This sequence comes from Elymnias hypermnestra, assembly GCA_015832385.1. Taxonomy (NCBI): domain Eukaryota; kingdom Metazoa; phylum Arthropoda; class Insecta; order Lepidoptera; family Nymphalidae; genus Elymnias; species Elymnias hypermnestra. The sequence continues at coordinate 12,264,804 of JACTOM010000934.1, forward strand.
CATGACCGTTGCGTAACTTTTTACCCAGCTTTAGCTTTAACATAGTTATTTTCCTCGTTTTTGCAACATTTGTCTATAACGACTTTGTGAATAACCAAATGGTGTCTCAAAGCACCAGGCTGGTTAGGTATGGAGAAGTGTTGGTGCCAACACTTCTGTCTAGTGAAAATTGGGTGTGGCAGAAAAAGTATAAAAGCAAAATAAATGGTAGGTAGAAATGAGAGCGTTGTGTATGCATGAGGGGATTGAAACTGAGTGACAAAGTAAGAAATAGTGTGATAAAAGAACGTTGTGGTATAAAAGAAGATGTTGTTGAAGATGCTTAGATGGTTAGGGCACGTAGAGAGAATGAATGGAAGGAGACGTGGAGGACGTGGTTTCTGTTTCAGAGAAGCCGAGGTTTCTATTTTTGAGCAAGTTACCAAATTTCATGTAAAAAAATTACTTGCTTATTCATTCTTTCATCGTGGTATTCGATGAAAGAAAAAATCCTGAGGACGCCTAAATTTTTCGCAATAAATTCAAGAATATGTGTTGCACTATAAAACCCTCTCTAATAATGAGTGAGGAGGACTGTACCCAAAATACAAATGTTAATAGATTGCTATTTGCCTTTTATAAAATAGATATAGATATTTTTATGATAAATGTTACACGAAACATAACTTATTCGGTAAATATTTAATGTTTTCCCCGAAGATCGTCACAAAAGTAGATAAAAACGAATTCATATCCAATCCTACGTCTGTGACGTCTCTCCTGAGATTCAGATATGTATTATTTGGAAACGGAGGGACACAAGACCCTAAATTGGGTCGTCAAAGCAATGAATATGCGACGAACCAATCCATTTACGACCAAATCACAAGGTTATTGCTCGTAGCCTTTAAGATAATACAAAATCGTACAATTATATCGAACACTAGATGGTTGTCACTGACTTCGACTGCATATGCAGTCGAATGTAATTATATAATTATGCATGACTTCCTACCTAACTAAAAGTAACTCTCCTCTATGTCTTTTCAAACAAAAAACAATAAGAAGAAAGATAGCTTTTCTTACTTTCAGGGTTCCACCTTTCTGTGTTACAAGTTTATAGATTCTTTATACGTGAAAGGCAAACAAACAAACTCTTTTTTTGTGATTATAAAAAAATGGTGTGTATATCTATGAAATGGTATATGGTATGTATGTCTATGTTTGATAAGAAAGATATGTAGGGTAAAAAAGAGATAGGTATAGGAAAAAGACAGATATAAAACAAAATGAAACGGCTCATTAAAAATGCTTGCTCGTTGCCTATCGTACGATTGTCAGTCACACCTGACATAGCGTTTCCGTAGTGAGCCATCGACATAGGGACACTCAAACTTGGGAAACCCGGTAACCTGGCTATCGGTTATAGACCCAGTAATTTACTCAACACTGGTAAATGCATGAGATAATAAATTTACAAAGACTCAAAGCTACGGTAGAGGCCATGAGACTCAGCATCCCCGACGAGCAGTTTGGGTTTGGACCCTAACACTCGTGTGCCCAACAAGTGCATCGCCTCACGGAGCACATCCTCGAAAATTCGTGTAAGTAATACGAGACTATTTCTCGTATCGTTCGTTCAGATACTGAGTCAAGGGCATTGTCCTCGGCGCATTCTCTTAGAGCAGGAGTCCCCCAGGGCTCGGTGCTCTCACCTATTCCTATACAATCTGAACACCTGTGACTTCCCAAGCACAGAGCGTGTACATTTACCCCAATTCGCAGACGACACCGCTCTCTATACCACTAGTCGACAATCTACATTTATCAGCCAGGGTCAGCTCTGGCTAATAAAGTAGATTGTCGATTCGTTGAGTCGGCGCCGGCGGAGTCCGAGGTCCCCGATTTCTGACGTTACCCGGACGTGAACTCCCCCCGCGTTTCCGGGGGCGCTCTTAATCCGTTCAAAACCCCCCAAATGCCCGATACAAGAGTTGTACCAAGCCGGCTCGGTCTCGCAGAAGACACCCTTGGAGCAGCGTTCTCATGACAGCTAGCCCTTTTCAAGGTTCCCACTTGAAAAGGGCTGGCTGATGTAATAAAAAAGCCATTAACTTCTACCATTATATGTAATCAATAAATTAGGCTTTACTTAACAACAAGCAATTAAATTTAAAATCTCCCAATATACGTATAAAGATGTTATATCGTCTACATGATGAAATATTCATTAGCAACACCAAACAGCCTGTTCAGGGGACGAGGAGTAAACTTTTAATGGGCAAACTTTGTTACAAGGTATTGTGCATTATCGCTAATTCTTGGCCCGACTTTGGAAATACGTATAAATTAATCAGGCTCCTCGGGTATTGACTTGTAAATTCCATTAGACGGATCATTTCTGACGTAACTTACCTTAATAGTCTTAAAATATTTAGTTGATAATCCGAAATGAAAACTTCTTACGGTGCGCTGTGCACGTTTAAGTAGAAGTAAATAGCAGCCCATTAACATCCCACCGCTGGGCAACATATACATTATATATTTATATTACTGTCCATTGGTAACAAATATACCACCGGTTCGGAAAGTTGATTCTGCTGGGGAGAAACCGGCAAGAAACTCAGCGGTTACTCTTATAAGTCCAAACATTTCTATCTACAACATTATAATATACCTTTTGTAAAAGTAGTTCTTTGACATATTTTTTTCAATTATGTGTAGGCAAATTCATAAGGAACTGAATGTGGTGTCTTATTAAAAATGCGTATGCTCAACTCAAGAAATGATTTCTGAAACAGAGTTGTAATGACATATTCTAGAGTGAAGAAGGTCACTCTAGAATATGTCATTACAACTTTGTTTTTATATCTTATATTAAAATTGAAATTCTTTGAATTCATCTCTTAAAGAAACACGCGCTCCTGATTGATATATGGCACGTATTGCTCTTTTTAACCGACTTCAAAAAAAGGAGGAGGTTGTCAATTCGTTTGTATTTTTTTTATGTTTGTCACCTCATATCTCCCGACTGGGTGGACCGATCTTGATGATTTTTTTTTTAAATGAATGGTGGTGCTCGTCATAGGGTCCCATTTTTTAAATCCAGTTCTGACGATGGCATCCATAACAAAACCGGAATAGTCTTAAATTTGCGTAAGCATGTGCGCGACAAATGGACGAATAACTCAAGATCACGCCAACCGATTTCGATGATTCTTTTTTTATTGGAAAGGATATACTTCAAGGGTTGTTTTGTGATAGTTTGGTTAGGTTCTGATAATGTATTCCATGACAACGTGACGGAACTCTTCAATTATTAGGAGCAAATGAAGGATACTCGACAGAATCTTCTTCTATAGGCTATCCAGATATTTGAGTTGATTACCGTAACTTTGGTATCGTCAAGTGCTAGTCGTAGTTAAATATGAATATCAATGGATCTCCTCAACGGCTAACAGTAAGGGTGCGGTTTAAGGCAGAAAATATAAGTGTCTGTAATCAAATAGCAATGAGCTTACGTTTGTTGCTGCATTGCAACACGTTTACTTCAGATTCACTAAAAATCAAAAAATAAATAAAAATTTTAACAAAAAAAGAACCGCCTTCAAAACAGACTTACAAATATATTAATATGCTCTAAAAAGTAAGAAATAATTGCGTATTCTTTTATAGTGTTCTTCGTATTCTTATATTTGGAGTCGGTGTCAGCCGAGGTGCCTACATATATAGCTATAGGTGGGAGAGACGCGGGAGCTGCCAAGTGGACAAGCGGGGAACATCTTACCTTATACTCCGAATATAAGAATACGAAGAACACTATAAAAGAATACGCAATTATTTATTACTTTTTAGAGCATATTAATATATTTGTAAGTCTGTTTTGAAGGCGGTTTTTAAAAAAAAAAAAATTGTTGTAATGTAATAGTAATAGATAGTAGGTAAGAGGTAAATAACCTTATGGTTTAAGACATATATTTTCCATAAATAAGGCCAATATATAATTAAATTTACTGTACTTTTGAGGCTACATTTCTTTCAATAATCTTATTACTACTGTAACTAACAATTGTGCCTCTAGTTAAAACTCAACGCTACGTGTATAACTAAAATAGTAAATATCATCAGTCACCTGAATTCTGTCAAATCAATACACCACCACCATTTCAAAACACATTTTGTATTTCACCTCGTACTAATGTAATATTTAAGACGTCAACACTTTAAAAAGTAACACAAAACTGAATTTCGAAGATAAAACAAAATTTATAATAAAAATGTTAGAGAAAATCGTACGCCATCTTGTGTAGTTTACCGCGCACTTGCCGCTCAATTGTTCTTCAACTTACACTATTGACCGTCTTCGATATTCCATTTTTAAAATTTTATCATTTTAAAACTAAACAAAAATTTTATAGGTGGCCAGCTATACAATTAATCAAAAAGTATGTATATGAGTAATATATCTGAATGTAGATAATAAATTAAATGATTTTTATATATACACTAACAATGCCTTGCGGTGAATGAAACCAGTGTACCAACACTGCAAACAAAAAGAATATGTTCATGGCTATACTGCATTGTATTATAAGTATATTGACATTTTTAAATTCGTTATATCTTTTGAATGGAATGTCCGATTTTAATAATTTAAAAAGTATTTGACAGTTACTGGAGCGGTCTTTAATAAAATATATATAAAAGGATTAGGATTAATACATAGGTTTGAATAATACGGTTTGATTATTGTCAGCTTTTATTAACTATTAATATGATAATAAGTAGTTATTGTGATATAACTACAGTAGCTGGACATATGGTAACACGGACTTTTTTGGACATTTTTCTGTTGTATCATTAGTTTCCGCAGCGTTTTGGTTCATACCTAGAGTTATATTAATGCATTTTACTTTAGAGATCCCTATTTATTTTGAGAAAGTAATACAGCCTATATAGTTTAGTGAAAATGCAGCTTTACAATGGTGAATCAAATTTTGAAATCAGTCCAGTAGTTTTTGAGTGAAAACATTACAAAAACCAAACGTTTCCTCTTTATAATATTAAATTAAATGGATATATGTACGTCTGTATAGAAATTTTAGAAGTATCAATTATAGAAGTATTTATATTACAAAAACAAGTATAAACATCGATGTTATGTAAGTTAGTTACACTGTGTCAGCTTTATTTTGCTATATAAATTGTATTTTCAGTAAGCATTCCCTTATTATCTTTTTATATCCATAATCAGAGTCTTTTTCTATGTGTCAACATTACTTGCAGTTGAAAATTCTATAATTGATTATATCAGCCGATCGTAATCAGACAGAAGTTATCAATGTTTTATAGCGGCTGCAACCAGGGACAATATGATGGCGCTCTCACATCTGCTAACCGTGTATTATTTATAATTTCACTTACATCGTGAGTAAAGTTTTACTAACATCGTGGTATCATAAAACCACACAAGGTTTTTTCCTCAGTGTAAATTTGAATTAAATGCCTTTATACAATAAAGTTTGATGACAGTTTGATGGAAGGAGACGAAGCAATCTCAGATAAGGCACGTTTACCTTCGAATACCTGTTCAATCTCATTTTGCGGAAAAATGAATCTCATCAATAGATATCGCTTTTAATTTTCATGTATATTTCTTCAGACTTATCTATATTTGAACTTCGTATCTATATCTTTTTATCTACATACTAGCTCCTTGTGTTTTGTCTGTCGTTAGAGTACATAAACTCGAATATGATTTAGATTTTCATGTAGCATAACGACTACACAACTTAAAATTTTTATTACATTTATTATAATCATAAAGATGAAATGAAATACTTATTACTTTATATACAACATTCATAACTTCTGTGTGATTACGATCAGCCAATACAGAAACATTGAGATTTTTGGTGACAGACAGACATACTAGGCGCAGGTCTTTGTTTTATAATGTGTAAGATTATATAGATTTCATCTTCTTAATTCAGTATTAGAAACATGTTTGATATACTCCACTTAATACCTCCTTATCAACTCATCTCCGTGATGTAATGTGATTCCACTCATGGTTTATTCAGAGAGATACAGCAGGTAGCGCCTTTCATGTACGAGATTGGCATAATACTGTAACGCCGTAACCATTATCTATATACCATTAGGTTAATAAATTCACAGAATATTTTGTTTAATCTTATATCTTTTCATTTAATTTCTTCACGACAAAGCATGTTAATAAGCCGTTGCCAGATCTAAGGAGTCAAATTATAAAAGATCATACAAATTATTTCCGCCAAAAGCTTGACACCTGTTTTAAAAGACTAATGAAAAATATATTTGTTAATAAATTCACAATATTTTCTGTAAAATGAAATCAATCGGTTAATTATAAAACAGAATATATGTCAATCAACCATAGCCCTATTCGAGGAGACAAATTATAAAAGATTAATCAAATAATTTCTCTCAAAAAATTGACGGTTGTAAGGAAGCTGTATGCTATTAATCTATATACTGTTCGTTTAGTAAATTCAGAATATATTTTATTATATCTCATGTTAATATTATTACATTAATAAAGAATTATTTTTTTTTGATAATTTCACAGAATATTTTCTATAATATAAAAAAATCAATTAGTTATTTTCTTAAAAAACAAGATGTATGTCAATTAATCATTGCCTGATTCAAGGAGGCAAATTATAAAAGAGTATACAGATTAATCCCGCCAAGTACTGAAAGATGTAAATAATTGATTTTTTTGTTAATATGTATGTTATTACTTTAATAAATTAAGCAGAATATTTACTTTAATCTTATATCTCTTGTCTAAATGTTTTTTTAAATAAAAATACAAGCTGTTTGGTAATCAACCGTTGCTTTATTCAAGGACGAAATTATGAAAAATTATAGAATTAAATCTCCCTCAAAAAAATTTACCGATGTCGTAAATAAATTTATGTACCCTGTGTCATATTATTAACCTATACATTATTACTTTGATAAGTTCATAATTATTTTTTTATTTGATGTTGGTTTCTTAAATTTCTTTTCAAATAAAAATATCTGACGTATGTGATTATCCGTTGCCTTATTCAATCCACTTAATTATAAGAGTTGACACAAAACAATTGACAGTTGTCTTACGTAGTGTCATGTAGTTCATTAAAAGTTAACATTTATTAGGTTAATCTATTTATATTCTTAAATTAGTATTTAGTCAATATGTTAAATTCTTGTGTAAATATATTAAACATGATAGATAATAAAGCTGTGAATTAATGTTATTTCGAGTAAATAATTCAGTTAATAAGTGATGTTAATTTTTTGGAATAATTTTGTTGCAGTTGTTATACCGCCATGTTGTTTTAGAGACAACAAACAAGAAACGTTCAAAATTAGTATTATTATAGTTTGTGTGTGTCTGTGTCTCTTTTCCACTTACGTGACATTGGCAGAGTGCTTTGCTGTTTTGGCATTCTATTATTTCAAAATTTGAAAATAATAATTATCGATTCTTAGTCTAATTTCGGCAAAGTAATTATTTTCGGCGCGATTGGATGACACTTAAATTAATCCGCTATTTTTTTTTCGTGGGATTTAATGTGAACCCCTAATATGCGTGCAACAGTGATACAGTGATACAGTTCGCTTTTCGCTTGTATTAAATGCGTAGTAGTAATAAGTTTTTGGCTCGTGAGTGTCTGTGCCTTTTATGAAGTGGTTTAGTGACTTAGCTAAGATATTGTGCATCCGAAAACGAGGAGACCAAGGGCTTTATTTAGAACTGCCGACCGTCATCCACATCAACGTGGCTTCAAGTCTTCGGCGTCAAAAGGTAAGTGGTTCATTGTTCTTCGTTTAGCGAAAAATGTTGCATGCTCGCGTTAGGTGCATATTTTCGCCTATATATAATTCTTATATCGTATTTCGTTTTTTTCGTTCGTCGAACAAACGTAATTCGTCACATTTCACCATTGTTCTAGAACCAGCAATCAGGGGAGTATTCCGTCGAGGAATGTACCCCACCTATTCTGGTGAAACTCGCCAAAATAAACAGTATCGATTTTCGAGTCTGATATTACCAGGTCCAAATAATATTAATTGGGGCTTCTCTTCCTATATTACTTGATATTTACTCATTGACGTATATAATAAATCGTTTCAAATAACGTATATTTAAAAAAATTACTATTGACTAGATTTTGTATTTAACCTCTGTTAATAAAGTTACCATTTGGTAAAGTATAAGAGATAATTAATAAGGGATTCATATACATTCCATAGTATTTAAAAAAGAATATTCGTAGTCTAAAACAGTGATTAATAGTTTGATTTTGATTTCGTTAAATTTATTTGTATTACGTATATTAAGTATATAGAATATGCACTTGTGTACTATGCCTGCCAATCCGCAGTGGAGCAGCGTGGTGGGTCTATGCTCTAAAAACCCTCGCTCCTCGGAGTAAGGAGGCCTGTGCCCAGCAGAGGGACGTTAAAGGGCTGCTACATACTTACTTACTTACTTACTTACGTATATTATAACAAAGATCGTTAGTTTCGTTTTGATTTCTGCATAATTATTCATATAACATATTAAACAGATGGTTATATAATGAATCAATTAAGAATTTGTTATTTCGTACTCAAGATATAGATTCTCTTTTAACTTTATGCGGCGAAATATCTTATTTATACCAAACGACTACGACACGACTTAAGATTTTCAATACAAAATGAAAATATTATTTTAGTGTTTAATTTAGGTTTTTCGTTCGACTATTAATTGAATTTCGGGTGCAGGGTAGTAGTTAGAGAAATTCGTATAAAGTATATTTAAAAAATGAATTAAACAAAGAAGACCAATTTATTTATTTTTACTTTATTGTACACCACACAAGGTAATTATACATTAGGAAGGAGACTTAATCTAAGTAAATTTGTGGCGGACATAAGGCGGTCTAATCGCTTTAAAGCGATTTCTTATAGACAACCTCAAGAAAGGAGACGTAGTAAAGAGTGTAAAGTTAGGTGGCGAGAATAATACACTATACACATTCATATACTATAAATATATATGCTTGACGGCCTCGATCGAGCAATAAGAAGCAATTTACCTCATATGGTTTCTACTCAGCATCTTACTGGAACGTAAATCTCTTGCTCGGCGGTACGTCTTTGCTGGAAGTGTAATAACTAACCACGGCGGAGCCACCCCAATCAAAAGTCAGACAAAGTAGAAAATGCAATTATCTAAATTCGCCCAACCAAACGGTGATCGAACCGGGACCTCTGCTAACAAAGCCAGTACTCGCACGACTGCGCCAGCAAGGCCGTCTAATATTAAGTAATATGTTCTAGTACCCTTGATATTAGACTGCCTCATTGGTCTAGTTGTTAGCACGTTCGGCTACAGACATGAGTTCCTGGGTTCCAGTCTCAAGTTTGGCGAATTAAATAATTGATAAATGTCCTCCACCGTCGTGCCTCGGAGAACACGTTAATCCATCTCGCGCCTGATCCGGGAATGTCGGATTGCCCTCACAACCCACTACGAGAGTGAAAGAATAGTGAGTGCTCTTGTGGACTACGGCTGCTACCCGCAGTGAAGCAGCGTGGTTGTTTTATGCACAAATAACCCCTATGAGTGAGGAGGCCTGTACCCAGCAGTTAAGTTGCTAGTGACCTTTACCCTTGCAATTACTCAATTTAAATTCAATCAGACTGACCCCCGTTTCTAGGTCCCGCTGAGTGAGTTTTGAAGGATGTGAACCGAACTTTTATTTAGTTTAAAACATCTGGGAATCTACTTAAACTTCAACCTTCCTAAAAATTCATCCGCTATGCGACGATATTAAATTTTAAAACTGAGCTTGTCTTGTATGACTCTAGAGAAGTTTCATTATATAGCAATATATACCTTATACATATAGAAATAAGGGTGATGTTCTTGTGAAAGCTCCAACATTAAGATCAGTACATTCAGATACAATATCAACATTCCGCGTGCCCTCAAAGAGTTCAGTTCACATTCTTAGGGAATATATTTGTGAAAGTTATCCAACTACAGTTTCCCAGTTTTCCCGGTGTTACATTTGTTATCTTCTTTGATACTTGTCTTTGTTTGAGAATTATTGATAGTCTCTAGAGAAGCTGCAAAATTGATTTGCTGCTTCGTATAAAATGCATTCAAATCCACTGGTATTTGTTCGCGATTTTTAGCCATTCTTATATATATAAATAAAGTCCTGAATATATAACTTAATTTAATTTATCTAAAATATAATAGCACCCACACACACACACACACACACACACGCACACACACACACACACGTACGTACGTACGTACGTACACACACACATACACACACACACACACACACACACACACATACACACACACACACACACGCAGCTGTGACTGTTAATAATACTGTATCTGTAATTGGCATAAGATTTGTTAATCTGTTTTTTTTACATGTTTTATTAGTTAAGATGCTGTAGATTTTGTGATAATAAATAAATAAATAAATTCTTCAAAGAAATTGTTTAGTTTCCTTTACGTAAATAGTTTTCTTTTAGTTAGTTAGTTAGTAGCAGCCCATTAACGTCCCACTGCTGGGCACAGGCCTCCTCACTCCGAGGAGCGAGGGTTTTTAGAGCATAGACCCACCACGCTGCTCCACTGCGGATTGGCAGTTTTCGTTTATTGTATGAATATTTTACATACTCCTATACAAATTGCAATTATTTTAATAATATATTTATATTTAGATGAGATAGAAAAGGATAGAAATATAAATACCGCGAGACAGACCTATAGAACGCTTACTCGTTGCTTACCGAACGTTTGTCAGACATATTTGAACAAAGAATAATTTTACTTTGATATTTTTCGAAACAATGCTGCATTCTTCAGATAAAAGATTCTGTAAATAACTGTTTATTTAATAATAAATGGGTTAAAATCTGTAACAGAGTTTTAGGTCTTTCCATACATATCAATGTGAAACCAACCAATCCATGTTATTATATATCTTTCCACAATAAACTCCGAGAGGCTCTGGAGATGTTTCTCAATATCTTAAATAAGAGAAAGCTCATTGAAAAATCATTCTATAATTTGACACATTCATGAGATGTCATGAATTGCTCTAAATTTAATTAGGTCAATAGAAACAACATTGCAATGATTATGATTATTGCGCATTGACGAATCAAGTAAGAGCGTACTTTATTAAATCACTTTTGAATTGATTGCATGTAGCGAAATTAATATCTTTTCGTAGTCCTGTTTTGAACCTTTGAGTCGGATTCATCACGAGTGCCAGCATTGAATGGCGTCAGCGAACATCTGACTTTCATCATTCGGATGAAAAGGGTTCCCCTAGGTTTTAATAGATATTCTTTTTAAAAGGATAACGTATAAGCAATAAAAAAAAGATTAAATATGGCGAGACCCTCAAGGAAATCATACACATTTCTAAAGTCGGCGCAAGAATTAGCCAATATACAATATCTTGTAACAAACTTCCTCCATTAAAAGTTTTCTTAAGTCTCGTCATCTGAATAGGCTTTTGTTTCGCTCGCGGAGAATGAACAGACCAAGTTGCGGAGCACTCATTGTTGTAGAGACATTCACAGATAACGTTTGGTAAGTTATTTTTTAAATTCTGGTATTTTTTTTCTCATAGATTTCTATGTAGTTTATGTCCGTGACTTTCTCGGCGTAGAATTGGTCAAATTTAGACACCATATTGGTGACTTTATGAATGTAATGCGAGACACGATGTTGTATGTTGATGTATCTGTTAATTTTGTATGCAATGGATCTTTAAACAAAATGACAAATCAATCCGATAAATAACTAATATACCCATATCGGGAAACTACGGAAGATCTTTTCGTTCAATATCCCTCAGTGCGTAAAAACAAAGCTCTTCGAACAGTTCGTGTTGCCAGTGATGACCTACGGCTCTTAAAAGTGGTAGCTGACTATGGACCTCATATGATAGCTCAGAGTCGCTCATCGTGCGTTGGAAAGAGCTATGCTCGGAGTTTCTCTACGTGATCAAATCAGAAATGAAGAGATCCGTAGCGGAATCAAAGTAACCGAAACCATAGCCCTACGAATCGCGAAGCTGAAGTGGCAATGGGCGGGACACATAGTCCGACGGACCGATGGACGTTGGAGCCTGATGACCCCGCACCGGAAGGCGCAGTTTAGGTGGACCGATGACATAAAGAGGGTCGCCCGTACCCGCTGGAGCCGGCGCAAGATAGATAAAAATTTTATTTGCTTTTTTCACAATTTCTTATAACAAATAATACATAAACGAAAAAAGAACATATATCATTGTGGAGCAAATAGGTTCGCCTATCAGCTCGAAGTCATAGCAAGCTGCGACGCTGGTTTTCAGGGAGAACCTAAGTTACTTCACAGACACCTTTGCGACAGCAGACTTACAGTCACATATGTATAATACTACATTTAAACAACAATAAGTTCTTAAATCTAAATACTAACCTACCATAACATTTACAATCAAAGAAAGTAAAAACAACTACAAAACAATCAAGGAAATTAACAAATTTAAACCTAAATCTTATTGTTGCATTTGTTAACAACATCAATTCATAATTAAGATCAAAGTCAGTCGAGTCAACTTGTATTATTTTAAATAGATACAAAAATCACTCATAAACCAGCTATACTGTATTTGATTTTTTTATAGGTACTAAATAAATAACATTTTCTTTACAACCCATTCGAGTAGCAAGTTCATAGCGTTTAACCGTAAAGCCTTCAAAAGAAAACTCATCTTAATTAACCGCGCTGAATTAATTAAGAGCTCTTTATAATATAAGAAAATAAGGAACATTTAAGATAAACCTAACCTTCCCTTACAATGGGTTTTCAAGTGTGCAAGAGTTTTGAGAAATATAAAATACTGGATTGTTCTTTGGTGCCGCTCACATAGTTGATGATTCAGTGGCTACATCTCATCATCTCTATTGAATTTCCAGTCTAAACCTGGGATCGGCAACTCTTTCTACCATAAATGTTATGGGGATAATCGTGCGGGAGTCAAACTATATTGGTCACATTTCATATATGTTGTTCTTCTTCTTTGAGTGCCTCTCAATTACTGGAGCTTTGCCGTCAGTTTAACAAATCTTACCCAGCCTTTCGCGAGGTGTAGCAACCCCTCTGCAGTTGCGATGCCCGTCCACACCCTGACCCTTCCAAAGCTATAAATTTTTCCTCCTCTTGCCTTGGATTTTACCATAACATGCTGGACGAGATTGTAGCGATCATAGCACGACTCGTAATACAGGTAGGCGAACTTCCTTTGTTTTGTAGTGTCAGGGGCTGTCCAGCCACCCCGATGATGGGATGGAGAACTTTTCAATTCGAGATCTCGACCCAGTTGGTGCAAAACAGAATACTTCTAAGCGCTGACGAGCGTCTTCCAGTACTTTCGTAAGTTTAGTGATTTAAAATCTTGATATAGGCAATAGAGGTTTCAGAGCCATTAACGGATGTAGATAGAAACAATTTTCGTGTTTTCTATCGTAACGTTGTATTGTTATAATAGAAAAACCAAAATTAGCTAAAATAAAAAATTGAGCGTTATAAGTTAACCTTAATTTAAACTGAATGCCACTCAACGTGTAATAGTTGAAGGGAAATAAACTTTCATAAAATTAAAAGCGTCGCTCAAAAGCTGCGCTGAATATGAACGCTAATGGACTCCGGTGTACGAGCTTTTTAACCTGTTAATAATGCACTTGAAACTATGATTACTTAGTGGTTATACACGTGGATACTTTTAACTAGGATATCATCTGGTTATAGTCCGTTATTGACTGTAGCCTGTAATTATGCTCGCACAAACGAGGAAGTACTAGGACACAATACCGTGAAATATCAAAGCTATATTTCTGCACTTAGTTGGAGTTTTTTTAACCTATTAACTAACTATTATGATATAAGATAAAATCTATTTAGCAATGTGGAACTTGCTGGACAGCCAGGATCACCATTTAAACCCATTGAAGTCCTCTTCGTCTAATAGATAGGAGAACAGATGTTCGCTGACGCTTTCAGCTCTGGCACACCGGATGAATCCGACTTTAAGGTTCAAAGTGGGGGGAGCGCCGAGCAAAAGAGACTGATGACGTTCCCCTTTCCCACTATAGTTTTCTTCATTCAATGAACTCGTTGACATTTTAGACTACGATAAGGTTTATAAAATCTTAAAGATTTCTGGAGAGATACCTCTAGATGTATATTACATCTATATTACTCTACAGAATTCGATTCCGCGACTTTTAACACCAGAAATAAAGCGGATAATTTTACTACTCTCATGCCTTTCTTGGGTGTTTTAATAGCATATCTAAGAAACTAGTTACTAGCATATTCTAATTTTGTCCCTTAGTCATGGGATGTATGTCTTTATGCATATCGAAACAAAGTCGAATGCTTTGGATAAATCCAGACGAAAAGCATAGAAAGGTGTTTTGGCTGGCTAAATGAAGAGTTATTTCATACTTTTTTAACGTGGTTTATATTATTAATGTATTTATAGCCTTGTAAAAGTAAAATGTGCTGTCAGAATTTATAAAATTTGTGACAATAAAGTTTCCTTTCCTTTGATGTGACTCAAGCTTATCTGGTGTAAAGAATTTCGTCTTTGACTTTATTATTCATTCCGTTCGTTTCCCAGACGACGCTCTGTCAAAATGTACTCCGTATTTTAATTATATTCTACATAATAAATGCAGACGTTTCTTAAATACCAGTTTTGCTGTAACTAAACCTGATATTACGGCTGTAACCGAAATTTCTCGTTACCATAATAATTTAATGACAACTGTGATTTATGTTATTTCATGGAATTTCGGTTGTTTTGCCGATTTTTATGTGTGCCAGGGAAGGTGTTATTATAATCTTATATTTAGCCACAACCAACTGAAATTTCCCGACAGAAATTCGTTAAAAATAATGTATTTTTATTAAACTCTGAACTGTCTTAATTGTAAGAAGAATTTAGGTGTTTTCACTAAAATACGAAACAATTGCACTTAAAGTATTTATATTGATACATAGCTGTTGTTATGAGGATAGATATACTCGTAGACAGCTATCTATCCGCAAATTGAAATTTATCAATTTCAAGTTTGTGATTAATATCAGATTTGACTACAGGACAACATTGTTTTTGTTAAGTTATATATCATATTATAGTGTATGCCATTTTCGATTCGAGAATGGACCTTATTGTCGTTATGAGCATATACGTAATAAAGCCTTGTGAGTTCACTTCCGTCATTGCTACTTCCGTTGAATAATACGTTTCCTGTAGAGATTTACTTCCGCTGGGAACAATTATATCTTTATACCTTTGGTATGGCAGAGAACTTGAAAAGTTATATGTTTATTATTAAACATTATAATCACTTTGATGACTGGCAATATTTTGATAGATGGGGTACAAGTGGAAGAGGTGATAGAATTTGTATACTTGGGATCTAAATTTACAAAAGTTGGAACATGTGAAAGTGATATCGAAAGGAGAGTGAATGCAGGGAATATGGTAAATGGTGCTCTGCATGCTTTTATGAATAGCCAGATGGTGTCTCAAAGGGCTAGACTGGCAGTGCATGCTGGAGTGTTGGTGCCAACACTTATGTATGGTAGTGAAAGTTGGGTATGGCAGAAGAATCACAAAAGTAAAATAAATGCGGTAGAGATGAGAGCGTTGAGAAGCATGAGTGGATTAAAACTGAGTGACAGANTATATTGAAAAGGCAGTACAGCTGAGCTACCACAATCCCGCGGCCAGCCTTCAGCATCTCGACTGACACTCTGTCATACCCAGCAGCCTTACCTGATTTCATACCTTTTATCGCTTTCATGATGTCATCCATACTAATCTCGCTATCACTTGTCTTACATTCATTGCTATCCGCAGAGGCCATATTTTTGATTCTATATATGTGATTCTATGTATGTATGTATAATCACTTTTCTGATATCAAGAATCCCCCTGATAATTTTCTATGCCTAAAAGATGAGTAAGTCACTTTAAAATATAATAGACATGATGACTTATTGGAAGAAAAACACAACGAAATTCGAAATTCCTAGTCCACTTTAAGTAGATCAATAACCAGCTAATTCTTTACAAACCAGTTTGATGGGTTTATGTTTAAAGTATACTCAACACAAACTTCACTTTCAGATCGCATATTTGTTCGACTTATCTTCTAATTTTGCTTAATAATATAATACTTAAACTGTTAAAATTACTCCAATGTTTTATATTAAGAGATATAATCCATCTGATGCAATAAACTACCCACAAACCTACCCGTTTACCTTAAAAGAAAAATTCTGTTCGCAGCTCCTACATACTTACCGTCGCGTTTAGATAACCTTTACGTAACTCGTAAAACAAAATGGAATAGCACAAGGATCTGTGAGGGTTCATCATGCTATCATTGGTCCTAAAAGTCGTAAAATACCACAGACAATTTTCTTTGGGCCGGATCATAGATTTGTGGACAGAGAAAAGGGCTTTGTACACATTGTCTATATGGCTTTGTCTAAATAACGGCTATCTTTAACAACAATTTTGTAAGAAGTATCCATTAGTGAATTAGTTTAGATACGTGCTACTCCAAGTTATGATGACGGGTAATATCAAGTGGAAATATAGACTGGATAAAGGAGGAAAACTTGTCACAAACTGTTATTGGAGAGAGATATTGGATATGTAGAGCCCATTATGTCTCTTAAAAGTCTAGTACCAGAGACGACAATTTTCTGTAGGCCATATCTCTGATTTTGTGAGTAAAGAAAAGAGCTTTGAACAATTGTTATAATGTTTTTGCAACAATTTTGTAAGTATCCATTAAAGATAGATACGCGATGCTCCATTCATGGTGCTGGGTAACGTTATGTGGAAATATAGAGTGCATGTAGAAAGAACGCCTGGTTATAACTGTTTTTGCAATGAACTTAAAAAGGCATGCCAATTGTTTCTTCTACAATCCGTATAGCATTACCTTGTGAATGAATACTCGTCACTATAATTTTATAAGGTGGAATCATTATAGGTTAACGACAAAGATAGGATGCTCCAACTTATAACGACAGTCAAGAATGAGAGGAACTAAAATATAGATTTTTGAATAGAGCTCGGTTATACTATTATGCCTAGAAAGTGCCAAAAAGCAAGAAAAGACCAGAAACATATGCAGTGGTCAGAATTTTGCTTGGCTTTTGGGTTCGGCACAGCATGTTTCATTTCGCCACTTCACTCTATCAGCTGTCATGTATCTACATTCACACCCCTTACACACATATTTTTCACACAGTTCATTCCACAATTTTTTGGTCGCTCTCTCCCGGCCCTGCCGCTTGCCATCGTATTTAGGACCCTCTTTCATACATGTCATGTCCATACCAGGATAGCCTTCCACTCCTTAGCTTCTCGGTCACGGGCCGTCATTTTGGAAGATGGAGTCGAGGTAACAGAAATCGAAGCAGACTCGAAATGGACATATATAACTTAGGAATATAGAAGCAACCGTCTTACATAAGCAAATGAATCACACTTATACCAGTTACTAGAGCTAGTAGAATCTACTCGTTAAACAATTCAATTTCAGTTCGAAATTATTTTACTATTTAGAAAACATATCGTTCAGAAATACCTACAAGCTACAGTAGCCAGTAGAGGATTAAATTCCTTCTCACCCACATAGTTTAATACCGGGAATGCGAAGGCGGAATTGCTTCACAGTTTGCATTGGATTAAAGATGAAAATGAAGGCAATTTCTTAATAAAATCATATTTATTTATACATGGAATTCATTGCTAACCATTATATATCTCAGGGTTATGAGTGGTTATTCTAGGCAGACGAAATCATGGACAAAAACAGCTACATATATAATATAGATGAAACTCTGGTTTCTTTTAATAAAGGGGTGACGTCATCCCAGTAAACCTTTGTGCTAAAAAGTGTGAAAAAAAAGTGAAGTTTTTTTTTTTCGAAGTGTGTAGTTGCTGTTAGCCCTACTGGCTTTTACAACGTAACCGAGAGGGGTGGCGAGCGCAGAAGCTCTGCCGAGGGGTGGGCCCGTAGAAGGNCATAGGTAGCTCGATCCTTAGGATCAAGGTAGGGGCCCCTCACGGGGAGTCACGGCGGCGTGCGCAGTTTTACTCTATAGCTAACCTGTCGCGTCGCCATTGTGACAGTGCGTAGGATGGCGGGTCGTTTTTAGCCGGTAAGAGTCCGGCATAACCGGGACGTCCGCGGCGTCCCGGTATCCTGTTGAGGATTTTTTTCCCGTCTTATAAAAAAAAAAGGCAGACGAAATCATGGACAAAAACAGCTACATATATAATATGGATGAAACTCTGGTTTCTTTTAATAAAGGGGTGACGTCATCCCAGTAAAGCTTTGTGCTAAAATTAATTTCAATTACAGAAACAGTACCTTTTAAATGATTCCGAACTTTTAGATAGCTCTGGATGTAATGTCTTTGAAGTGTTTTTTTTTTGAAGTGTGTAGTTGCTGTTAGCCCTACTGGCTTTTACAACGTAACCGAGAGGGATGGCGAGCGCAGAAGCTCTGCCGAGGGGTGAGCCCGTGGAAGGGCCCTGCTGCGTCGGGGGAAAACGTTGCTCTAAGGGCGCCTCCTGCGAGGCTCGGACCTAGGCTTAGAGCAACGTTTGCTGCTGCTGAAAAGGACAATTGGACAGGATCTTTGAAGTGGTTCGTCGACTTTATTTGTAACAACATCGTGTATTAAGTCACAGGTGACAATAATTTATTAAACTATCTTCATTTTTAACTATAATTTTATGATTGGATAGAAGAGCAACGACATAAATTGTACATATAAGTATATTGAACAAAATCAATACACTTTGTACCGACCACTTACCACACGTAGCCCTGCAGTTGAAGTGACGAGATTAAATATTATCGTTAATTAATCCTTCCATGAAATATGTCAGCCATTCCGTACATAAAGTAGAGCGCAGTTTTATTGAACTTTATTTCTTCTTTATAAAAATAAAATTTGTGTCGTGTGTATTAGTTAATACATTCCAACATGGTACGTCTTTAAATGTTTACCATTTAACTACTTTACCAACTACCGTCGAAGCCTCCCAAATATCTGGTTGGACTTAGAATTCAGGACTGCCATAATGTGGGTAAGCGGGCGAGGAGATCAACGTCGGGTATTTCAACAAAATATTCTACGATACTATTAGTCATTTATATCCTTACTCATTTCACTATAAAAAATCAACACTTATAATTTTAGATGATTAAAAGAGTATAACTAGATTTTAAAAAATCCACCAGAACACGTGGGCGCGTGCGCACTCTATGATATCCGAACCAAAAATGACCGCCTCCCCGGCGTTCGGTCTTATGTCAGCTGTCAACCTCGAAAATGTCAAGTCCGATTCGACTGTAAATCGTTTAACATAATCAGGGCATATGTATTGGCATGGTTATAAATACAAAACTACGGATGTTTTGGCACGTGTTTAAATATCAGGGAAATAAAATTGCAATTCCAAGGAAGTACTCTTGGAAATGTTGAGTACGGTGATCAAAGCGATGCAAATGAAGGGTGTAACTTGAGTTATGTAGCAGAATGTTTAATCACAAGAAAATCGTAGCCTGCAGCGTTTCTAATTGCGTTACTACGTGCCTTGTGACTTTGGATAACTTAGAAAACTAATCAAAGCAAATGAACCTCGTATAATATTTACTCAGTTATTTTTATAATAAATCCTTCTAAGCTTGCTAGCAAAATATTTACAAAAAATCAATTGTTTTTCACTAGCTATACCACGAGGGGTTTACGTGTGTTGTTTAATTGCATTAAAAGATTATGTATGGGTGAGTGTGTGTGCGTGAGTAGTGTGTGTGTTCACATGAGCGATGGATGTGTGTGTGAGTGAGGTGTTATATGCATAAGTGGTGTGTGCGTAGGTGAGTAATGTGTGTATAAATTAATGGTATGCGTGTGCGTATGAGGTCTGACTGGTGAATATTTGTGCATGTATGTGTATGTAAATGTGTCTCCTGTCTATACGAATATGAGTGTTTGTATTTCTATGTGCGAGTTGGTATTTATTTTTAGAAAAGATTTCCTTTTTGGGTATAGATCACTTGCAGTTACTTTCTTTGTATTGTAAATTTGGTATTTTTCTAAATTTTCATTCTAGCATTGGTAATGAACCAGGAAAAGCGGTTAATGTCTTTGTATTTTTTCCACGTCATCCTCATTTATATGAAGTAGTTTCATGTGTATAGAAATAGATTTGTTTAATATTATTTGAAAATTGTGTTAGCTATATAGTTACAATTTGACAGCATAAACCAAAAAAAAATATGTGTAACAGGATGTGACTAACAAAAGCGTAAAAAAGTGTGGGTTCTGTTCTCATAACACAATTCGAGTGTCCTTCAGCTGAGTGCGATACAAAGCCTTTGTACTTTTCGTGTACGACGAAAGTTACAAAGATTTTGCTTTCACAGTATTTTTCGTGCGAAACCTTCAAAGAGTGTTTTGTATTACTAGTTGGACCGCCCCACTTCATCTGTGTCACATTACAGAAAGAGAAGAAATTTGATTATCATAAAATGTCTTAGTGTCAATCTTGAAAGGTAGACATAAGCTATCGTAGATATTTTTTGGAACATTTTTAGAAAAACAATTCTGCGGTTGTTGCGTAATTTTCCTATTGTTTTCAACGTGATGTTATATAATCTATAAACTTTTTAGACAAATAGGCTATTCAAACCTAATAGGACTTTTTAATTCAAAAAAACAAGAAATTGCATTCGCTGAGAAATGACTTTACGCACTCCGGCTACAAGTTATATCTTCAACCATGAGTGTAGGACTCGCTGCAGTACTGAATATTCACTATAACCCAGCGATAACCTTCGCAAACTTATCTAGGGTATCTGAGGTTCTATATGGAGTTACTCCCTGTGACCCTGACACCAGCTTTCATAAACAACTAAAAGGACAGAAGACAAGCAAAAGCATGTTTCTGGCCCCCGGTCTCCTTCGGACAGACGTTGACTCTGCTGGGGCTTCCCATTCCCTCTTTAACGCCTCCTTCTGTGCGATAACGAGGTGGCTTCTGCTGCGGCTTTCCTTTCCCTCTGCGATGCCTTCTTCTGTGAGATAACGCATCAGTGAAGTCGTCAAAAGGGTTGATAAGACATCCTAATCGAAATTTTGTTTTTAAATTTATTTTCATAAACATATATAAATAAATAAATAATCGTTTATTTGGGATAAACAATTAACAAGATGTAAGATACAAGATACAAGTAAAAATAACAGATATCCCAAATGGGAGGCACCTCAGCATAATGCCGCATTGGTACGCAAACCAATATGACGCTGATTTTCAGGCGTCCCCGAAGAAAAAATAGGTGTATAGAAAGAAAGAAAATAACTTTATTCAGTGCATTGGCGCAGTTATATGATATAAACATCTGTAAAAATAATTCCTTGAGTAATTGCACTACATTGAAACCACAACTAATGGTTTAAATGCTGTGCAACCCCCACCCAGCCCCGAAAAGGCAGAACAGCTCGGTATTGCTGCGTGCCGGAAATCTGACAAACGGCACCGATTTTCAGCTGCAGCCCTATAGCCTAGTCTGGCGTCACGTTCAGAGCATCAGCCGGTTAAACAGTAACTATTCAAAAAAACATAAAAACAAATCTTAACCTAGATTGCTAACTATAAGAAATTATTAGAGTTGGCAGCGAATGGACTTACGTAAAAGTATTAAACTGGGAGAATTATAATAATTTTAAAAGTAAATGTTAAATATTCGAAATTATTTAATATTATTATGTATGTCTCTCTTTTCTCTCTGTGGGTGTTATCTGTATGTGTGCACGTATGTTTGTACTTTAATTAGATGACTTCATGAAGAAAATTCTTAGTTTCCTCATGAGGTCCTAATTTTAAAGGTGCGTAGCGCATAAGTTATAAAAAGCTTGTCTGAATAATGCTTAACGCTAATCTTAACTCAAGTACAACTAAAGTTTAATACCATAAGTGCTTGGTGAACAACTTTCAACGCGGTTGAGGACGTGAGGAACTCCGCGTTTGTTAAGCATCAGATGCAAGTTGCGGTGAAGTTTACTGAATCAGTTTTCAGTCTCATTATTCTATATTAAACTTATGATTCACGCTTCGGGGAGATTTACCTTGGTAATCTAACTTGAAAGTTTTAATGTCTCTTTGAAATAGTCATTCATTAAATGCCGTCACGTTCATATAATTGTCTGTGTTAAACCGTATTATAAACTTGGCTTAAATAAAAACGAGAGTCACTCGTCTTCGTAGTTCGTAATCCAGTGGAGATATGTGTAAAATCGGCATTTATTGGATCGAATTTTCAATCTAAACCATTTCAAAACTGACATGAAGACGCAAAAAAAATCAACAAAATCGTTCAGCCGTTTAGAACGAGTTTATTGACATACACACGCACCCAAACATTAAATGTTTATCTATATGTTTGCTCCGGTTAATCTCTGAAGCGACTGGTTATTGACTAGCAGATACTAATGTTGAAAGATTTAGTATACTTTTAGTTTAAATAATTCGGATTCACAAATCAAAGTACAACCCTAGGAGTATTTTTTGTAAAAATTCATGAATAATATGATCATTCATCAATATATTCATTTATGTAGTTGTTGGGGAGGGAATCAGGATCTGACAAATCCCTCCAGGTTCAGGTCTTCGGTTTTCGGTCTTCAGACGTCGATGGTTCGGTTATCCGGGTTCAGTGGTTCGGTCCTCAGTTCTTGTAGGTTCGGTTCGTCAATGTTCGGGCTTGGGTCTTCAAGGTTCGGTTCTTCAAACGTCAGTGTTCGTGGTTCGGTTTCTTCGGAAATCGTCACATTTCGCATTTAGTAGGGCTCTACTCCGATCGGGAGTTTAAGGCGAAATGTGATGTTTTTTCCGTTCGGAAAGTGTTTAGCTGTTAGCCCTACTGGCTTTTACAGCGTAACATGATGTCGTTTCAAGTGCGGGGCTCTTTATACAACTCTTCCACTCGGCAGGCACACACGGCGTAACGAGCGGGAGAGAGGGCGATCGCGGGTGTTGAGGTAGGAGGGGAAGGGGTATCGCCGGCGGTTGACCAATCAGAATTAGTCGCTGCCGGCGACGCGCTAGGCTTGCAGTTCCGGTCCGCAACAGTAGTCGTCAAGACTGTAAAGTAGCAGTATGTAGTTTTATTGAGTAATTGATAAAATAAATAAATTTTGGTAATATTGTCAAGATAACCTTGTAAACTTCAACTTTATTTCATATCACAACCGTATTGGTTGACATTTTGGTAATTGGCCGTAAACTTTTAGAAATACAACTATAGGTGATTTCTAAGTAAATTCAATTGACAATGTTTTCTGCCAGAAATTCGGAACAACTTTGCATTTATATTTTTGTGTCATAAAATAAATATCCAAAGGATTACAAGTGAAGTATTATTTTACTACGTATTGTTTATTATCTATACCATTTGTCAATAAACGTTACGTTAATGATGATAGGAGGACAGGCTTACAAAGGAGAGTATATCTCCCTAAGCACCAGTACTGGACGTGTCATAAAAAAGCCCGTCGTAAAACGTAATTGCTCGAACGTAATTTACTGGATATCGTCTCGTCTATCGATGCTTTGAAGCTAATGAAATTAGATTATATAGACAAATGAAGTTCGACAAGTGAATGCAGGGAATATGGTAAATGGTGCTCTGCATGCTTTTATGAATAGCCAGATGGTGTCTCAAAGGGCTAGACTGGCAGTGCATGCTGGAGTGTTGGTGCCAACACTTATGTATGGTAGTGAAAGTTGGGTATGGCAGAAGAATCACAAAAGTAAAATAAATGCGGTAGAGATGAGAGCGTTGAGAAGCATGAGTGGATTAAAACTGAGTGACAGAGTGAGAAATAGTGTGATAAGAGAACGTTGTGGTATAAAAGAAGACGTAGTGACTAAAATTGAAAAAGGTATGCTTAGATGGTTTGGGCATGTAGAGAGAATGAATGAAAGGAGACTGACAAAAAGGATTTATGAGTCAAGAGTGAATGCGAAAGTTGGAAGGGGAAGACCGAGGCGAACGTTCCTGGACCAAATCCAGGACATTTTAAATAACGGCCAGGTCAAGAGTACTCTAAACCGACGAACTTGTATGAAAGGTTTAATGAGATTGAAAGAAGCGAAGGAGATATGCAAGGATCGTGGCAAGTGGTTGGATGTTCTCTCTGCCTACCCCTATGGGAATGAGGCGTGATGCTATGTAAGTTCGACAAGTATATCTTTCAGCTTCGAGTAAGGCTTACAAAGATCTTTGAAGTTTTGGTCGTTTTTAATACTAAAATTTCTTTAGCATGGCTTCGCATTCCAATTTGAGGGTATTGAATAAGAGTAGTTTATGACATGCAGCTGGCTGTTGTATGCGACTCCTGCTTGATCAAAATATTCTTTATTCGAGTAGACTCAACAAGCGCTTTTGTATCGCCAGTAGTCTGTCTGTTGCTGAAAAATCTACCACCGGTTCGGAAATTTAAATCCGCTGAGAAGAAACCGACAGGAAACTCAACGGTTACTTATCTTTTAAAGATAGTTGTGTATGTTACAATGTGTAATATTTTGTTTCTGTGTGCGTAAGGATAAAATCCAAGAATTTTTGTTGTAAGTAATCTTAATGTTTATAATAAGACTTTTTAAAAATATGTTTTTGATATATCTAAAACCGATTGCGGTTTATTAAAATTACGTATGCTCAAACCGACAAAAAAATTCTGTACTTTTTCACACGAAAATATGGGATTACAAGTTTGTTTTTATTTTTATTTCTATGTGAATGTTATCACGGATATTATTCAATATATATTGCGATGGTACTGTGAGAATTGATATTTCTTTGAATTTTTCTCTTAAGGAAACGCGAGATCGTAATTGATATATTGCATAATAAATATGATTCCAATGTCCGCCTTACCCCATAACAGCATGCCGTAAGACATAATGCTATGAAAATAAGCTAAACACACTATTTTAGCAGTCTCAACACCAGTGTTTCAAATAAGGGATATTGCCTTACTTTCCTAACAGCTAAGACAGCGGAACTGAGTTGCCATAGTCTTAATATGGGTATCCCACTGAAGCCTAGAGTCTAAGGTTATTCCTAAGAATACTGTTGATTTGACTTTCTTTAGAATACTATCACTAATTAGAATAATTTGTACAAATTACTTTTGCATTTGGCAAAGTGAATTCTACATATTTAGTCTTTGCCGAGTTTAATATTAAATTATTAACTGAAAACCAATTTAAAACGTGTGACAGGGTACTCTTTCTGCTCAGAGTACCAGAGAAGGAGGCTGCAGATTCTGTAAAATGAGTGCCTACGCCTAATAGTAGCATAGATATTCCTGTCGTTAATTGTGACACCAGGACTCTTATCGTGTTAGTCCGGCAGTTGACGATGAGTATGTTCACACGCAACCGGACAATTCCCCGCTTACACACCTCCACGGCATTTCCAGCCAGCATCTTAGTTCTGGAAGAACTGGGCGTCCACTACGTCGTGAGCTCTTGCTGACAAAACCACCAGGTGTAGGTGAAGATGACGGCTTTGACGATGCGACGACAGTGTCAGAATTCGGATTTGACTAATACTCGGTGTTCACGTCGGCCGTGGCCCTGTCATGGACTCGACCCTGGGCTCGGGCCCATAGAAGTCCAGGTCGGTCCCTGAGACGGCGGGAGGAGATGTTATATGAGAGATTCCATAGGGGTCGAACAGATATGATTGCCCCTACCCGGTTTCCTGGCGCCGTTCCCCTCGGTCAACGACGATATGTGTGTATATTTGTGGATGTGTATTTGCCAAGGCGTCGATCTCCTCATCCACGAGGCACAGAAAAGTCCAAACTGCGGCCAACACGTGGGCCAAATAACCTCCAGCCGCGCCGAGCCGCCGCACTTCGTTGTGGGGCTATGAGAGGGCTTCGAAACGCGAGGACTACATCAGCGGCAACACAAAACCAAACAACGCGTGGAATTACCGCACTTTCCCGACAAAAAAATATAAAAACCTACGAAGCAGGCTTCCTTGGCCCGTCACGAAAGCCCCGAGGTAGGCAGCTAGTTATCGACTACAGATAATAGATAAACTATAATGCTCCATGCTTACGCAACGGCGCAGGAGGCACCCACAAGTGTGGTAGACGCACCGCTTCTCTATAACTAGCGCATTAGTACGTCGGAAAGCTTACAGATGGCGCGAATACGCCGCTTCCGAGGTACCAATGCCTAGTACCAGATGGCGCGAACACTCGGATTGACCTGAATGCTCCTAGCCCTTGGGCTAGAAATACCGTTAGAATAAAGGGCAGAAATAAATACCTTTAAAAATGAGCCCGGGTAATAAGACATTGCCTTGAGGTGGTGCAAACCCCGGATGGATCCAGCTAAACAACATAATAAGGTCAATATATTACAGATAGAAGCATGCATTAAGAAAAGACATAAAATGACACTTGAAAACCAAAAAGACCGACACTATAGATTTTATTATACTATCAGAAACCAGAAATGGAAATGGGCGAGTCATGTAGTAAGAAACAACAAAGAAAATTGGGGTACTGATATTGTATATTGGTTTACTGAAAGGCACCTCAGAGAAAGTGGAGAGGGAGTTCGAAACAGAAGACATGTGGAGAAGGGAAGCTGGTGACCACAAAAGCTAATCTATTTAAGGGTTAAGCTAATACATTAAGGTCCTTGCAAAAACTAGAAGATAGTCACTTTTACCATTTTAAAAAATAATGTTTTCTTAAAGATCGGTTTTAATGCGAAAAGAACATGTATGCCGACTTACAAAACAATTAGTTGGAAGAGCTTAAAAGAAGTCAGTGTTTTTATGCGTATATAGTTTAATGATCAAAGTCTTCGAACAGTGCGTGTTGCCAGTGATGACCTACGGTTCTGAGACATGGTCGCTGACTATGGGCCTCATGCGGAAGCTCAGAGTCACTCAGCGTGCGATGGAGAGGGCTATGCTCGGAGTTTCTCTACGTGATCGAATCAGAAATGAAGAGATCCGTAGTAGAACCAGAGTCACCGACATAGTCCTGCGAATCGCGAACCTGAAGTGGCAATGGGCGGGGCACATAGTCCGAAGGACCGATGGACGTTGGGGGCCAAAGGTGCTGGAGTGGCGACCCCGCACCGGACGGCGCAGTGTAGGGAGACCCCCCACAAGGTGGACCGACGACATAAAGAGGGTCGCCGGTAGCCGCTGGAGCCAGGCGGCGCAAGATCGGGCCTTGTGGACGTCATTACGTGAGACCTATGTCCAGCAGTGGACGTCCATCGGTTGAAGCGACGACGACGAGTTTAATGATCAATTCTTATTGATGATTTTTTTTGATGATTCTTCTTTTGCATTCGCCATTAGTACTTGATATATCTGAATGTGCAATTTCAAGTACTTAAGTTGGTAAATATTAATTTTAAAGATTCCTTTACGTAGAATGTTTTAAAAGTAATGTAGTTTGTTTCTTCAAATATAATCTATTGAGAAGTTAACGACGTAATAAGGGCATGTATACTTTGTATAATGTTTTACCATAAAAATAATGCGATTTTAATGAACTATGCTCAAGCAATTTGAACCAGTAATTTACTACAACCGTATTTTTCATACCGTTCAAATCATTAGCATAAGGGGCACCATTCACGTAATAGTCTTTGGACGTTTAATAGACCGTTCTGAAGTGGAAATTACGCTCGAGTTTTTCCTTTTTCATCGGGTAAATAATAACGTCCAACTTTTACATGAAAAGAAAGAAATTGCAGCTTGTCGCCGCTTTCCAGGCATTGTTTGTTAAAAAACCCATTTAAAAATGATTTAAAAAAAACCTTGAGCAAAGAGTGACTTTGTATTAAATGACCGTGATTGCCCTTAAATCACAGTCGAAAAATAAAACTTAAACAAACAAACAAACTCTTTTAATATTACAACTTTTATTATATCTTTACAACATAACTCCTTTTACAATATTCAGTGCACAACTTGTCACGATTGCTGTTATAACTAGAATGCCTGGGAAGGCGATAACGCAAACGTATGTCAACTCGGAGTAGATCGGAGTTGACATTCGTATGCGGTCGGCTTGAAGTCAAATCAATTACAATCCTCTTATTTCACTTGAATTATTAATCTACTGTAAACTACAAAGGTATATATCGGAATTAACCACAGTCAATTTTCACAGAGATTTTTTATTACTTTAAACTAAATTATTAATAATTTTTTTTATTACATTCCTATAGGGGTAGGCAGAGACAACATCCTTCCAATTGCCACGTTCCTTGCATATCTCCTTCGCTTCATTCATTCTCATTAAACCTTTCATACAAGTGCGTCGGTTTAGAGTACTCTTGACCTGGCCGTTACTTAAAATGTCCTGGATTTGGTCCAGGAACGTTCGCCTCGGTCTTCCCCTTCCAACTTTCGCATTCACTCTTGACTCATAAATCCTTTTTGTCAGTCTCCTTTCGTTCATTCTCTTTACATACCCAAACCATATAAGCATACCTTTCTCAATTTTAGTCACTACGTCTTCTTTTATACCACAACGTTCTCTTATCACACTATTTCTTACTCTGTCACTCGGTTTTAATCCAATCATGCTTCTCAGTGCTCTCATCTCTACCGCATTTGGTGGTATTTTAATTAAATGACACTTACTAATAATTTATGGGTGCAACGTGTACACCGGACAGCACTACGAGTCAGAATGCCCGCCAGTCTAATGCAAGCCCTTTTATACTAGTTTTTGCGAGTGGGGGTAGCTCGAATGTTGCTAGATGTTTGTTGATAGCTCGATGCACACCTTGTTAATAACATTAAAAATCTTTGCCGCCGTCATATACATATATTTATTACATTATTATCATATAGTAATTATAATACCAGAATCTAACAAGAATAACCATTAAAGAGTGAAGTTTGAAATGGCCCTCTATTACAAATAACTCTACTTAAACCCTAATTGAAAAATGACACTCAAACAAAGAATATCCATTATTTTGAAAATTTTCTTTAATTAAAAAATATTTTCAATTAAAGAATGTCCGATCATATAATGAGACTCACTTATAGAATAACCTTTTATTGAAGAATAATCCTAAATGGAAGAATAATTTCAATCAAAAGATAACTTTCAAATAAAGATCAAGTGACAAGAACGAGTGACATTCAATTAAAGTTCTAAATAAAGTAAAAAATGAGACTCAATCAAAGGATAATTTTAAAATAAAGGATAACCTTCGTTCAAAGAGTGACACTCAATTAAAGAATAACTTTGACTAAATTGGAAACAATTTCAAAAAACACCTGTATATTTCATTTAAACTCAGGATACAATTAATTTTATATCAAATTGAATGTAACGCCCCACAAGCCTACCAGATTAATTTGTTATTCTAATTCAGTGGAATTAGTTCTAATTACTGCAAATCTGATAGGTCAACGTGAGTCACTAGGCCTGCAATTAAATCACTTGTACACTACCTAACGTTTGATACGGTTCTTCTAATCTAGGTCATCTAAACTAGCGATCTTGGCAAGAAAATGTGTTGAAATCAACGAAAACTTATCTTCAAATGTATTTGAAAGCAACGTAACGCTTTCGTATTACGTTACATTCAAATGAAACCGCGAAAGAATTTAGTTATGTTTGCACAGGGTTTTTAATAAATTGGCTTTATCATTGAATTTAATATTTATTCTACATACATACATAGCATCACGCCTCATTCCCATAAGGGTAGGCAGAGATCACGTCCTTCCTTGTCACGATCCTTGCATATCTCGTTCGCTCCTTTCATTCTCATTAAACCTTTCACACAAGTTCGTCGGCTTAGAGTACTCTTGACCTGGCCGTTGTTTAAAATGTCCTGGATTTGGTCCAGGAACGTTCGCCTCGGTCTTCCCCTTCCAACTTTCGCATTCACTCTTGACTCATAAATCCTTTTTGTCAGTCTCCTTTCATTCATTCTCTCTACATGCCCAAACCATCTAAGCATACCTTTTTCAATTTTAGTCACTACGTCTTCTTTTATACCACAACGTTCTCTTATCACACTATTTCTCACTCTGTCACTCAGTTTTAATCCACTCATGCTTCTCAACGCTCTCATCTCTACCGCATTTATTTTACTTTTGTGATTCTTCTGCCATACCCAACTTTCACTACCATACATAAGTGTTGGCACCAACAC
>JACTOM010000934.1:12299420-12321459 GCA_015832385.1 Elymnias hypermnestra
CAAATCCAGGACATTTTAAATAAGGGCCAGGTCAAGAGTACTCTAAACCGACGAACTTGTATGAAAGGTTTAATGAGAATGAAAGAAGCGAAGGAGATATGCAAGGATCGTGGCAAGTGGAAGGATTTTGTCTCTGCCTACCCTTATGGGAATGAGGCGTGATGCTTTGTATGTATGTATGTATTAATCTTTAAAATATATCCCGATTGACTTAAAAATACAAATGTAAATGTACAAATAAAACTACTTTTATTTTATGGACGATTTAGAGATGTTCTTAAAACATAGATTACAAAAAAGAGGCTCTGTTTAAATAAAGTATTAAGCACAGCTGATGTCACTATCTTCCAAAATAAAATCTAAATTTTTGTGTCGAAGGCATTGATATATTTCTATCAAACTGTGTAACAATATCTTCCAAAAGGATTTGTTTTTACGGAAGCAATGTGTCGAAGCCGCTTGTTATTGGACAAAGGTAAAAATAATTAGCGATAATATTAAAAAAATAATATAGATTGGTTAATCAACTTAAAGTATACAATGTTCAATATTACTTAAGCTGTTTTCGAACCTTAATTCTAAAGTAGTTTAAAAGGTTTAGAAGACATACGAAATAATCACTTTACTTCTTAATTAAATACGTTTATATTCCAGAAAAATTCAAATGTATTCAACGAAAAAAATGAATATGTAAAACAACGTTAAACGAAATATTTGAATAGTAAAATTTCCCAGCACGGATAAAAGAAGGCTTTCACGGATTAAAATTAAAATGCAACAGCTGTTTATAAAGTGTGAGTTGTTAGTGTTAAAGACTACAGTGTTGTAAGTACCTTAAATTATGCCGCACTGTGAACTACTTAACAAGCTTTTCAAACATGTTTACACGGCAGACTTGCGTGAAAACAGTTTATTAAATAATTCAACATTACAAGTGAATTTTTTTTCCATCGCCTCTTATATTTTCCGTTCATTTATCACATGTTACATTACAGCTGCCTGTGGAGTGGGGGTAAAGGACAAGCAGCTTTCTGGAAAGGATTTTACAATATAGCGTTTTCCAATAAGAGGCTTAACTTTACTGAAGCTAAAAGGCAGGCTAAGCAATGTAACTTTAAGAAAGAGGAGAAAGGCTAATGAAAAAAGGCTGATACAAAGATGGAAATGAGCAAGAAAAGACTGAAAGATAACAGATGGTCATACACTGTAAATAATAGGTACCCAAGAGATTCCAAACGCAAAAAATACCTGATCACTAAATAAAAGATTCGATGACCTTACAAGATCAGCC
Organism: Elymnias hypermnestra; assembly: GCA_015832385.1. NCBI lineage: Eukaryota > Metazoa > Arthropoda > Insecta > Lepidoptera > Nymphalidae > Elymnias > Elymnias hypermnestra. Next base: position 12,300,712 of record JACTOM010000934.1, read on the forward strand.
GGAAAGACCTGGACACACACAGCCAAGGATAGAAGAGATTGGCTTGAAATGGAGTCTTTTATCACCGTATATTGCATAACTAACAATAATATACGCCAAGAAACTTATTAACATTGAAGCTAGATACAATGATGATGTGGACGACGTTTATTTTCAACAAGGCAATACTACATGCCACACAAGCAATCAATCAATTGCAATTTTGCAAAAAAATTTATTTCTCGAAGAGTTGATTACAATTGTGATTTAACTCTTTTAGACAGTTTCCTTTGTGAACACGTGAAAGATAATGTCTATGCCAATGCTCCATTACCGACTCAAGATCGAATTCGTAAAGTTACCTAGGATATATAACCACAAATCTGCAAATTGGGCATGGAAAGTTTCATGACAAAAATGTGGTTATTCTGGTCAAAGTAAAACATCTTATTGCAAAAACCTAAATTAATTTTAAAATTTGGTTACAATACACGACGTTTGCCTGTATATAAATAAGAGAACGAAATCGCTTGTATCTAATAGTTTTAAGCTAATATGCTTTGTTATAAGACCCAAGTTTCCTTTAGTATGAGTTGAAATACCAAGCACACTCTGATTAAGTACTCCTAACTCGGTATAGTGAAGCCAAAATGCATATTACTCCTAATTTTGGAGCGAAGTTTTAAGACTGTGCTTTAGTTTGTAGTTGAGTATGGAAAGTTCTCGAAGTTTAATGAAATTCAAATTTTACCCATTACTTACGAGTTCCCCAAAGTTTCGCCTAATTGCTAAATATCGACCATTCTTTGTCACACGTGACCCTTATTAAAATTAAAACTTCAACAATGGAGTCATATTCAAAATCAATTGTTATTGTTTCGTCGTTTGTGTCACACGTTGTGCCGTCTTATTCAATATCTTCTAATTCTAGCCTTACAAAATCATTATTCATATCTCGTTAGCTGAATTCTTTAATATTAATAACTTTATCTTTACAACGAAACGAAAATATCCTTAACTTACATACATACATACATAACATCACGCCTCATTCCCATAGGGGTAGGCAGAGACAACATCCTTCCACTTGCCACGATCCTTGCATATCTCCTTCGCTTCTTTCATTCTCATTAAACCTTTCATACAAGTTCGTCGGTTTAGAGTACTCTTGACCTGGCCGTTATTTAAAATGTCCTGGATTTGGTCCAGGAACGTTCGCCTCGGTCTTCCCCTTCCAACTTTCGCATTCACTCTTGACTCATAAATCCTTTTTGTCAGTCTCCTTTCATTCATTCTCTCTACATGCCCAAACCATCTAAGCATACCTTTCTCAATTTTAGTCACTACGTCTTCTTTTATACCACAACGTTCTCTTATCACACTATTTCTTACTCTGTCACTCAGTTTTAATCCACTCATGCTTCTCAACGCTCTCATCTCTACCGCATTTATTTTACTTTTGTGATTCTTCTGCCATACCCAACTTTCACTACCATACATAAGCGTTGGCACCAACACTCCAGCATGCACTGCCAGTCTAGCCCTTTGAGACACCATCTGGCTATTCATAAAGGCGTACAGAGCACCATTTACCATATTCCCTGCATTCACTCTCCTTTCAATATCACTTTCACATGTTCCATCTTTTGTAAATTTAGATCCCAAATATACAAATTCTTTCACCTCTTCCACTTGTTCCCCATCTATCAAAATATTGCCATTCATCATAGATTCATCTCGTTCAAAAAGCATAACTTTCGTTTTGTTTACATCCACTTTCATTCCTTTCCCTTTCAAAGCCTGATTCATAATATTTAGCATCTCCTTTAGCTCATTAGCGGATGACGCAAGTATTACTTGATCATCAGCGTAGAGTAAACATTTGATCAGTAATTCATTCATTCTTAACCCATACATACTTTCTTTTAAATCTGTCAAACATTTACATCCTTAACTTTCTCTGATAATATACCTCTTATTGGACTATCCTATATAAAAATAACAGTTATATTTAATTACTTGTACCCTTATATTAACCAAATTTGTTGTAAGAAAATCCATACTTTAGCCAAATTATGGAACTTCGTAAATTACGTTCGAGCGTGATTCTATCCGTGACTTGCGAAACTATCCGGTTCATTACACTATACAAATACCTTGGGAACTTTCAAGAACATTCGAGGAATTTGATAGATTTTTTGGGGTATTAAGCTTGCATGTCTAAAAATTCTGGGTTCATTATCAACATGATTTTGTTAGCTTTGTCTGTAGGTTATGGAATTGTTGATCTCGATTTTGAAGCAATTAGAAGAATTATGCTTCTATACGGGTGCGAGTCATGGACGTTAAAAGCGGATTTCAGAAAACGTTTAGGAGCATTTGAGATGTGAGCTTATCGACGCATGCTCAAGATCAGCTGTACCCATAAAGTTGCCAACGAACAGGTCTTGCGACGAATGGATTGTCAGCGAGAACTTTGGATGACCGTCAAAAAGAATAAGGTTGCGTATCTGGGGCCTGTTCTGGGTCATGACAAATAGGTATTCTTACAATTAATAATGATGGGCAAATTGCCTGACAAGAGACGTATTGGCCGCAAGAGAAAGCCCTGGTTGCGCAACATCAGGAAGTGGACCGGGACCGCGAGTGCCGCTCAACTATTTAGCCTAGGAGGAGGGATAAAGTTAAATATGGACAAGTGACTGCCAACCTTTGCTAGTCGGAGAGGTACATAATGAAAATGACGAAAAGTTGGATTGTTATTGAAATTCTTCTCATTGGTCGAGAATCGATAACAAAAAGAATGAGAACTTTTTTTAGATCTTCACCAGAGCCTTCAGGATTACCTCTCTCCGGCGAGAATGGGCAAATTGAGTGTTGTTGCCTTCTATGAATGTGATGTGCGTTTTTTAACTGATAATTTCTTATGGGAGGGTAAACCGCTTCATTCCAAAGGCGGTACCTGTATGTCTGGCTTTCTCTCACGCGGTAGAGAGGCTCCTTTTTTCTCACTCTGACCCAGCGCTAACAGCGCTAGCCGTATTGCGGACAGACGCTTCCCCTCTGTCAGTGTTCAGTGTGCGATAGTCATATACCATTGACAGTGAACATATAACATAAAACATAATTATTAAAATATTTTGTTAATGAATAACATTTCCTTAGACATTAATATACATAAAATTTAAATAACAAGCTTGTCTCAACTCAAACAATTTCAATATTAACTAGTTAAAATTAGATTAGATTAAAATCACTTCTGTAGGGCGGTTTTTTTACAAGATATAATAGAATTACGCCTAAACAATAAACATAAACTGCAAAATCGGAACTGACAGTATAAAAAAACTAAAAAAGAAGACGCTATAAGATTAAAAAGTGAAAAACAAATATAAACATATTAAAGAATACAGTAAAGTGATTAATAAAACCTTAATTTTATGTCTTAACTGAAACTAGCAATTCATTTACTAAATATATATGGAAATACCCAATATTCTCATTTTTCTATTGCTAGTGCTTTTACTGTAATCTCGCTTACGGTACGTCTTTGCTGGTAGGGTGGTAACTAGACAAAGGAAGCCTTCCACATTTGTCTGTGTAGCACACAGACAAATTAGAATACGCAAAATTCTAAATTTGCCTTACTACCGAATCAAGACCACTTACGTATAAATAACTACTTCACCCCGGTATTTAGTATGTCTTAATTTTACGTTTAAATGCATTATTGACGGTTAACCTATAGCCAAAGTAAATAAATCCTGAAGTTAATTTCAAACGAATGGAAACTACATCCCTTGTAACAGTAGTTTCTCTTTTAATAAGGCACAGCTCGACTTGGTATTGCGGAGTCAATAAAGCGCCTCGGAAAATTTAATAGCAACGGGGACGTGATCACAATTTCGCCGTTGGAAATTATTTACGTCATTCCCCTTCTACTTTATAAATATAAGCGAGTATAAAAAAGAGAACGTAATTTTATTCAATATGTATCTAGTACTAGTTAATTTAATAGTACGGCTAATCATCATTTTTGATGTGAAATTTCTTCAGGCGCCTGAGATTAAAATCTTTTACCGTTGAAACGCGTAATTAGCATCACAAAGAAGTGTAGCGTTTGTTATGCAAATTCGTTTGAAGGTTAAATAGTTTTAATGTTTACAAATAACATTGTTTTTTTAATTTAATATATGACGGCGCACAGATTATGTTAATCGGTTTACAATCGAATCGGACTTGACATCTCGTGTTTGACAGCTGACATAACACCGAGCGCTGGGGAAGCGGCCATTATTGGTTCGGATTTCATAGAGTGCGCACGCTCTTACTTGTTTTGGTGAAATGTTTTAAATCTAGTTATACATGGTTAATCATCTAAAATTTTAAGTGTTGATTTATTATAGTGAAATTAATAAAGAAGGAACTAATTGTATTAATCGTGGGATATTTTATTGAAATACCCGTCGTTGATCTCCTCGCCCGACTACCCACATTATGGCAGATAAAACCCAAGATTGTAATGCCACATCCGAGGATGCGCGTTTAAATGTTATTTTTATAAATATAAAAAAAAATTAAATATTTTAAAAATAACTTCCTTTTTCCCTCCAAATCTCGGAAATCTAAAGTTTTAAATTTTTAAAAACAAACAAGACTTAAAAATTTGTTTGCCTGACATGTGTACTTTGTACGCACGCACTTTAAGACTCATTTTGGTAACTTCGTTAATAAATATTTCTTTTAAGTTAAATTTAGAAATAAAATAGAGTGGAATAGTAATTTATTTGAACAATATGGTGATACAAAGTGTAAGCTCAAGTGGGTTTCTAAAAGCTCAAGTATAAGCTCCTAAACGCCGCCGTCGCCGGGATTCCTTTCTCTGTACTGTATTTTACCCTTAATCGCCTCCGTATCTTAGAGAAATGTTTGTCTTTCTTAAGGAATTATCATCTCAACTGCAGCTTACCCTGAGAAGTCCAACCTATAAAAGTAATTATTTTCAGAAATCTTTTCAGGTACAGGTTATTACGACTTTGGTGAACATACTACACATTTTCAAAAAATTGTGTAAAAATCTTCTACAGAAAACTTTATATTTATTTTATGTATATACTTTTATATATTTACGTTAAGTCTATATATACTCTCTGCTAGAATTATTGTTATATCAATGGTTGTTGTTGGTAGAGATCGTTTTAAAGCGATAAGGCTGCCTCTTTTCTACTCTGCCTTATCTATATAAAGAGATATCCAGACATCTATTGACTCATCAGGATATCTCTGGAACTATCAGGCGTAGACACTTGGAATTTGGTAGGAATTATTTTGCCGAGTAGAGGTCAGCTAAAAACGGATTTCTAGAAACTTCACCTGCAAGGGTGATTGCAGGTATGTTAATTAAAAAAATTCTAATTTTCAAATAATCAAATTAAATAAATTATGCTTATAGATAGACTGAAAGATAAACTGTTTATTGCACGATTTATACATTATGCAATGCTTTTTTTTAATAGTCTGTAGTTGAGATAATGGTGTTAGTGCCAGGAAAAGTCCTGGTTTCGATTTCAGCAGGAAATTATGTTTGATTTGATTTGTCACTGAGATTGTATAGGGAATAAGATTGAATTTTACTATTAAATAACAAAATATTTATCCAGATCTGTAGATTTAATTCACCAAATAGCCGTTGTAAGTGTTACAAATATTAAGAAATCTCTGTTAAAATAATATAAAATATGGTAATATTTCGTCCGTCATTTGTACCCCCGAGGCCGGTCAATTTGCATAACGCCGGAATAGATTGACGGCGCGCACTTGACGCTGATTTGTTTTGAACTCTTGTTTTTTAAGTTACCCTCTTTGATTATAATATTTTCATTTAGTTTTATATATTGTTTCTTTTTTCGACGATCAAAACAATAATTCTTAGATAACGTAGGCTTTTAGTATATTTTTGTATCGCCCTTTACAGTTATTTTGTCGAATTATTTTCAATGTACCACAGAAAAGATTTCGAATTGAATACTGTGACAGTTCCTTCGCTGCCTGTTCAGAGAAAACACTCAAAAACTCTTTCTTATAGCTTTTTTATAATTATTATTATAACAATGAGTAATTTGGCACAAAAACAGTTTTGGATATCTAAACTTATTTTATTCGGGCAGCGATATTATACTTTCACTCCTGGGTGCATAATATACTATTAACGATTTGCTGATAGGTTAAGGCACTGGACTGTAATCTGATCTTATGGTAATATGGAGTATAGTATAAGATGGAAGCGAGGTAACTTGGTAAGAAGTAATATACCTCTTATGGCTTCTACATAGCTTCGTACCGCATTTTCTTTCTTGGCACGTTTTTGCTGGTATGGTGGTGTTCACCCAGTAGAGTTCTGGCCAATTTAGACTTACACAAATAGGACTTCCTAAGTTTTCTCTAAGGTCATCAAACCCAGGAACTCTGCTAGCGAAGCGAAGATTCGTAACATTACGACAGCTACATCATGAAAACAATTACGGTACGATGCTAAGTAGAAACCATTTAGTGGTAAATTATTTCTTAAACTACAACTTATCATCAGATGAGTCAGTCACTCATCAATCTAATAGCAATAAAAGAAATGTTCTAACAAATATCCAATATGATAGTTCGTTTATAACGCGAAGCTAAAACACAAATATCAAAAGCTGTTCCTTGACATATTTTATGGCAGCTGTTTGGGAATATGTGCTTAATTGCCGTGAGATAAGAGCCATTTTTATACGAATTGTTAAGTTCAGGATGTGACCTATAAGAGTGCTCTTAAAACGGAGTGTCCATCAAGTGCCTTCTGCGTTCCTCACAAAATTCGAGGGCACTTCTATCGAGTGGATACATAAACCCACAGTCAGCATTACTCTTTTAAAGAAAATCATACATATCTACATCTATCGATACATATAACATTACCAGCGTTCCGCACATGTAGTAGACAAGTCTCGTCTTTCGTAGAGTCTCATGGGTTAGACGGACAAGTATTTCGTCTTAAAATGTCATAAGGCTAAATATCATTTCAAGAAATACTGTTGGGGGGGGGGGGGGGGNGGGGGGGGGGGGGGGGGGGGGGGGGGGGGGGGGGGGGATTTAGTACAAATCACTTCGGGTTTAGTGGACAGTATGGGGTTTCGATCTTCGGTTCTTGATGGTTCGGATCATTCTTTTTCGGTGCTTCGTTCTTCAGTATTTGCTATGCGGTCATGAATGTTCAGTGGTTCGGTTTTCTGTTGCCCTTCAGGATCACAATGCGCTTATTACGGAATCTACTCATTTTGGGATGCTAAGGCGAATGTGTCGGTCCAAACTCTGGGAGTGCCCTTTTTTATAAATCTCCCACCCATCACGCACATGCGGGCGTGACAAGCGAGAGATAAGAATCAGAATTAGTTGCTGCCGGCGACGTGTTAGCCTTGTTGCTTCCGTCCGCAACAAATACTTTATCATTAAATATTAATACTAAAACTCGGCCTGTATAAAATTGCGATCGCCGTAATGAACGTGTCATTTTTGTAAAAGATATGAAATTTATAGGGTTAGTTACTTTATGAATATAGTGATATAACTAAAAGATTTGCTGCCACGAAGCGAATTATCCTACTATAGTTTTGTTTTATATTTGAAGGTATTCGCAGCGTTTTCGATGTAGCGATAGATTAAGGCTAATTAATTAATTGAATTACCAGTCACATAAAAAAGGATCGAGTTTTCAGCGATTTAATTGGCGGTTGATAGTTGGCTGCGAGTCGGAGTTGATTGCAGAGCGAATTGGGTCACAGAGCACAGTTGTTTATAAAAAGCCAATAAAAAGATGCATTTCCACTATCTGTTTTAACACCGAGCTTTAAAAAAGGTCTGGCTTTAAAATTTATTCCCAATAAACTCATAGTTTTGTGTTTTCATAAATATAATATATAGTATTTTGGACTTAAAGTTTAGACCTGAGGTTAGTAAACATTTTATGACTTCTCGAAATCTAGCTTCTAGGCCTTTAAACACAACCATTCTGTATATTCCCATTATAAATCTTACGCATAATAAATTAAAGAAACAATATCATTGTCGTAATTGACAAAAACATTCACTTTTAAAACGATGTCGTATAATATTTGTCTAACTATACCACATAAATTCAAAGCTATTCAGACATGTATATGTCGGAGTGAAAGAGTCTGTGGATCGCTGGTCCGTGTGTAATATCCTGTGGAACGCTGGCGCCATCTTTATATTGGCGTGGCGGCAGAGTCAATAAGTGGTAGTCCGGCCCGTCTCTCGGCAGTTCTCGAGTGGCGGTCGGCCGGAGTGGTCAACTATTGAAACTGGTGCGTTCCTAGCTATTATACATGAACAATATAATCCGAGTTAATTAACAAAGTTGATTGCACCAACATTACCTACGAACGCCCACAGAATAAGAAATTAAATAATGGATCCAATTAATAACGATGTCGGCGGTGAGCCATACGCCTCTGTGCTTTGTGCCGCTCCGCTTGCCTGTTTTTCTCCGACATATATAAATACAATATTCAATATAATAAAAACAATACCCGAATAAGTTTGGTGTATATTCTTCTTATAACAGAATACGAAGAAACCCTTACGATTCTATTCAAGTCCATCATTTAATTTTGTAAGATGAGTAATACTATTTTCAGTACCTCATAATTACATCTCACACTTTATTATTTTTTTGCCAAAACTAGAATGGGTGTATATCTCTCATGTTCTACCATCAATTATACCCTCTTGTAAAACTCCTCACTCAAAAAACAAAAACTCCACCAATCACAGTCGTCGTTAAAGTTGTAATTAAAGTCGAAGACAATTTCCAGAATATTATTAAACCAAACGTAGCAAATGTAAACCTTATACTAATATAATTAAAAAAAACCCAGCTTAATACAACATTATCATATAATGGTGATCTCAAACAGCAGTTCTTTATTATCTTCTATAATATCAGTGTAACATCGGAAATATTCTAATACGACTATTGGACGATTCAAGAGTTCCATAAAAGTTTGATAAAGATTTTTTGAATTTGAATTTGATATGGCGAAATAAAGAGCTTATATACGAACACATAGATAGTAAAACGTCTCCCATAGGGGTAGGCAGAGACAACATCCTTCCACTTGCCACGATCCTTGCAAATCTCCTTCGCTTCTTTCATTCTCATTAAACCTTTCATACAAGTTCGTCGGTTTAGAGTTCTCTTGACCTGGCCGTTATTTAAAATGTCCTGGATTTGATCCAGGAACGTTCGCCTCTGTCTTCCCCTTCCAACTTTCGCATTCACTCTTGACTCATAAATCCTTTTTGTCAGTCTCCCTTCATTCATTCTCTCTTCGTGTCCAAACCATCTAAGCATACCTTTCTCAATTTTAGTCACTACATCTTCTTTTATATCACAACGTTCTCTTACCACACTATTTCATACTCTGTCACTCAGTTTCAATCCACTCATACTTCTCAATCTCATCTCTAAAGAGCATTTATTTTACTTTTGTGATTCTTCTACCATAGCCAACTTTGCATGTACAGCTAGTCTGGCCCTTTTTGACACCCACCGGCTATTCATAAAGGCATGCAGAGCACCATTCACCACATTAACACATAAACTAGAAAAACATTACACTCCTTTTCAGTAAAAAAAGTATATCTGCTACAAGGTAAACCCATAAAAACGGAGTGCATAAAGATCCTATCCTGGACCGCAAAATGTATGAACTGGCCCAAAGAAGATTTCCTCCACTTTTACGACGTTTAGCTGCAATGATAACGCGATGAGTCCTTACGGGTCTTTTCTTATTTCGTTTTACGAGTTACGTAAAGGTTATCTAAAAGGTACACGATAGAGTATGTACGTATGAACTGCCGACGAAATTTCTCCTTCGGGTAAGTTGAAGTAGATTTATCTTTTAATAGTTGGTGACTGCAGCTTCATCTGCTTAGAATTTGTATCTACTTAGATTTCCTAATATTTCAGCGAAATCGGAATCCTAGATAACATCTAGGATTCTGTATAGACTCAGATTTTATTGCTATAAGTCAATTAGATGTCACTGCTATCTTTTTATGTATACTAACATAATATCATGAAAGATGTCTGGTAGACGTTAATTTAGCTGTAATATCGAAAAAGTTGCGTGTATCTTTATTTGTGCAATCACATTTTTGTACTATTTATAAATTTTCATCACTGATGGCAGAGTCGTTGTCGAGTCGAGTCGAATACAGCTACTGTTTTCTCAGTCTCGGATTTATAGAATGGTATACCCCCATTCCAATAAACTTCTAGTTCAAAGGAAATCTCATTTATTTCATAATACACAAAATAATTATCAAACTTAAACAATTTATCACGCCCCGTTTGATTGTCTTTTAATTCAAGGCCCCATTAATCATTTTAATTTATAAAATAAACATTTATTATATGTGTTCAATTCCTTTCACCGTGTCTCGGAATAATTAATTTATTATTCATCCGACCATAAGGCGTTTAGGCTGTCACAAAATTATTTGTATAAATGATGTATTGTATCAAATTTTTAAATATTCTTATACTGTTACATAACAGCAGTAGAGCCATGTCGTTATTATTCACAGACTGATAAAGCACTGAAAGTTGACATATTTGGATACAGCTAATTAAACTTATTGGCCACATCAATTGTTCGTCATGATAGACATTTTTTTCGCTGGGAAATGCGTTTATGCACCCCGGCTGAAAGTAATACCTTCAATCAGGAGTGTGGAACTCGCTGAACAGAACACCCACTAAAACCCAGCGGGATCCTCAGTGTCTTGAACAAAAGTACCAGAGGTTCAGTTGCAGCTTCCCTTTCCTCTCCCTCTCCCTCTCTGATGCCTCCACCAAGAAGGAAAATACCATCCACCAACCACTTCCTCTGCTGATTGTTATGAAAGCCATGCCTATACTGCATTTGGTAACTTAACATAATTTTGTGCACGAGTATTATGTGATATCCTAATATATTTCTTATATTTGCTTCGTCACACTTGTCTTTTTTCCTATATTATGTGTTTACGTTATTTTCCATCATCACGCACTACCTTTTTGTTTTAGCAATCTCTAAATCTCAATCTCTAAGCAAAAAGTCACAAGGAGGAAATCGCTGTATATCGATAATACTCCCTTATTGTACTGTTTTCTCAATATATTTTCTCTGTCTGTGTAATTTATGTGCCGTATAGTTAAGGGTTTTTCTCTGTAATTAAAACAGCAAGGGACATTTCATGAAATTTATCTTCCTTAAAAGGTTTTTATATATACATTAGGAACAAAAAAGGGCCAAGTACAGTTCCTTGTGGAATACTTAAATTGCTATTTTTGTGGGAGTGTTTTTATGAAACAGAATTATTTTAGTTCGTAAAGTTCAAATGAGTAAAATAACTTTTACAGCTAATTTCGTCGCAAATGTAATACACAATTTAAAGCGTAGGTGTTCCCAACACCCCCGCTACACATCAACATGTCACGGCTAATCCAATATTTGCGTTATTAATTCTTAGTAAGGTATTCCCATTTATTTATCAAACAGACCGTTTAAGGCTCTTTTGTATATATATTGCTAATTAAATATTAAACGTGTGTTAAGTACACAGTTTTATTAACGCAAGTATCACTTTGTAATGCCAAAATATTAGCTTCCTGTTTGTATATCAATGGATGCTTACAGACCAATGATGTTTTTCATCAATCATCGGTTTATAGTCGGTCGGGCGATGTAATAAAAACGCTCAGAGGAGTCGTTCTCGACGTCGTCGTCGCTTCAATCGATGGACGTCCATTGCTGGACATAGGGCTCACGAAATGATGCTCACAAGGCCCGATCTTGTGCCGCCTGGCTCCAGCGGCTACCGGTGATCCTCTTTATATCGCCGGTACACCATGTGGGCATTCCTACACTGCATCGTCCGGTGTGGGGTCACCATTCCAGCACCTTACGGCCCCAACGTCCATCGGTTCGTCATACTATGTGCTCCGCCCATTGCCACTTCAGGTTCGCGATTCAGAGAGTAGCCAAGGCCAATATGGTGATGCCCATCGCTCGCAATAACTTTTTCACTGGCATTGTGGTTTTATAACGCCACACAATGTTTTTAAAGCTAAATATTATACCCTGACATACAAACATCACGCTTCATTCCCTTCGGGGTAGTCAGAGACAATATTCTTCCACTTGCCACGATCCTTGCACATCTCCTTCGCTTCTTTCATTCTCATTAAACCTTTCATACAAGTTCGTCGGTTTAGAATACTCTTGACTTTTGTTGATAATGCTCAGAAACAAAGTGTTCTCCAAGTCCAAAGTTAAATTTAGAATAATAGAAAAATACGAGTTAGATCGATGTTCAGAATGCCGAAAACATATTTTTGATCGTTTTCTGCAAAAGCTTTTACAAATGTTTTATTATTTTCTTATGAAATCGGTTTACATCACTATTCTTTGGTTCCAAATGAATACCCCTGTGATTGAAATCTGTGCATTACTGTCTCTGAGGAAACTTTTACAGAAAATGTTTCACTGGTTTCGTGAATTCGTTTATTATTTTAATGATGAATTAGGATATATTAACGTAATCGAATGGCGTTTATTATTTGAACTTTTTATTGTATATAAATTAAGTATTTTCATATTGAAGTTGAATTGAAGTTTTGATATTAGTTCAAGGGTCACAAAATATTAACGTAAAATAGAAAAGATCAACATTTAGTGGCATTAAAAAGGGATGCGAAATTTGAAATCTCATTGTGTTTTCATTTATACATAGATTAAGTGTTACCTACACTTTCTAATTGTCTATAACATTCATTTTTTTGTTTGTTTATACATATAGTTGTCAGAGAAAGCATAGTTTCCGCCGACACCATCATTAATGGGTTCATAATTCAACCTCCTAAGTGTGGGCGTCCGTGACTAATGTTAATGCAATCAAACACTTTATTAATTAACTGAGATTATAATGTCCAATCACTTAATGTTCCCAATTTCAAATTACATAAACACATTAAAAGTAATAGGAACCCGCGATAGTTTCGAAAACGCTGCCGGGCTGTGACTCGCTGACTTGATCCAAATCAAATCAAAATATCTTCATTCAAGTAGGCATATTACAGCACTTTTGAATCGTCAAATAATTATTTTTTCCGTTTCTTTTCCACACTCTAATTCTAATGTACGTCTGATGATGATACTCCAGAACTACTTAAAATCTAAAGTTACGATGGTTCCTTCGCGCCCTGATCCGAGAAGAGCCCACAACAAACTCAGTCGGGTATTTTGTTTTTTTGTTATCATCATCACTACAATATCATATTAGTTTATTAAATTTCAATTCAAATTAGAGCAGTTCGTTCACTCCCAGGCGTTTCTATCATCTAGGTAATCTTGCAACTTATAATACGATTTTTCTATCAACTTTCTTTTAACAAAGACTTTGAATTTATTAATTGACATCTTTAGAACGTCTTGTGGGAGTTTATTATAGAAACGTATACAGTTACCCTTAAATGAGTTGTTAATCTTATGCAGCCTACTAGAATTTATAACAAGTTTGTTTTGGTTTCGTAAGTTATATGATGTACATTCACTCTTTTTATTAAAAGAGTCAATGTTTTTATGTACGTACAACAAGTTTTCTAATATATATACGCAGTGAACTGTCATTATGTTAACTGCCTTGAATTTGTTTCTTAGCGACTCTCTTGGACCCATATTGTAAATCGCACGAACGGCCCTTTTCTGCAGCACAAATATTGCATCTATATCAGCAGCATTACCCCAAAGTAGAATACCGTATGACATAATGCTGCGAAAATAGCTGAAATATACCAGTCTGGCACTATCAACATCTGTCAGACGACCAATTTTTTTAACATTCAGCGCCGATAGATGGCGTTGGCGTTCCGGAAACTATTTGACTCCGACTTATATAATATATTCGCATCCTTACTCAAATAAGAAGTTTTTGTAAATGTAATATTTTGTAGTGTTTACTATTAGCATTGTTAAGTGCAAGATGTAATTGATTGTAAATATAATTTTGTGTTATCTACTCACGCTTCGTTTACTTTTCGTTGTACTTTATTTTGTCGTCACGTCACAATTCGATAAATAAATAAATTTATATGTTTATCTATAATCATCCAAATTACCTCCCTTTTTGTCCTTTACTATTTACTCCATCACATAACATTTAGTGTAACGTTATCTAGTTACTTACCCTTTGATTTAGTTCCTCAATGGTGTGGGCATATGGTAATAAATCTTTAGGTGTCGAGATAATACAGCGTTGCTATTCATCATTATCGGAAACTAATTCGTGGGTAGTTGAAGGGCTCATCCATCACCTCGATACAGTACGACACGTTTGAGGTATCCGTCCCAACGGTTCACTGCGATACATAAATTGATATAATTCACATTTACATATTTATAATCGGGGACAGTTGGACATGAATAGCCTGCTACGTATCTTATGCCAAAATCAACACATTCTTTATTCAAGTAGTATTACTCAGCTCTTTTGAATCGTCAAGTGTGCTCGTTGGTTTTAAGTAATTATCCACCGTCGGTCCGAAAAATTGATTCTATCACGGAAGTATTTCCGGGGAAATCAGTAGTTTCTCATCAACCAGTTTTACATTAATAAAATTTGACATAATTTGAATTGATATAAACAATAACTGAAACTAGATTCACATACAAACGATTCTATCATTGAAATAGTCTTTAACTATATACGTTCTTTACAGATTGGTTATCTTGTATCTATCTATCGATATATATATAAAAGCAACTCTTTTTTTTCTTTGTTATCGATAAACTTGAACTCGACCGATCGGCATGACAACATGACCATTTGACGCGGAATTAACTGTAGAAGGTTTTAGGCTATTCATTTTTTGAATTCCAATAACCCTTTACCATTTTTTTCAAATCAAATCAAAATATCTTTATTCAAGTAGGCATATTACAGCACTTTTGAATCGTTAAATATTTTTTTTTCTTTTCTTTTCCACACTCTAATTCTAATGTACGTCCGATGATGATACTTCAGAACGACTTAAAATCTAAAGTTACGAGGGTTCCTTCGCGCCCTGATCCGAGAAGAGCCCACAACAAACTCAGTCGGGTGTTTTGTTTTTTTGTTATCATCATCATTACAAATTTATGTGGTCAGTCATTTGTTTCTAGTACGAAAACTCGAGCGCACCAAGACCGGCAAAATGTCTAACGTCACTTCAATGCTTATAAACGCGTTTTCACACACCCTCCCACGCATTCACCCACGCACTCCCACACAACCACACACGCACTCCCGCGCATCCACCCACGCACTCCCACGTATTCACCCACGCATCCATAAGGTTGTGACATGAATTATTAGACCATTGTATATAGCAACGGTTTTGTTAATTCATTTCTAGGTTATGTAAATATGGCATTAATTTATGCTACTATCTTTTGTATAAATATTATTCATCTTTCACAGAACGAAGTCTGTCGGGTTTGCTAGTACTTATATAAGAGTAGGTCCAAGATTGATTGTGGTGTCTTTAATAGACACGTGCTTAGCCCAGTCAATGACTTCTGAAATTTTTGTAATCGTTTTCATGACAATAAGATAAAGTTTATATTGTACAATGCACGTGAACAGATGCCGCAGAAACGTATGTATCAATTCTATACAAGGAAGTGGAGGGTACTGACCAATTTTGATAACAAATATACTTTTTTCTTAGAGTTTTACAAAATAAATGTACATGTCTGTAATCGGACCGTCAGATCCGGTCGCAAACACGCTAGCATCCGGCTGACTTAATACGGGGTCAGGCATTTCAGGTATCCCTTGCATAATGTTTATAAATTGTATTAATTTCAGACGAACAAGAGATTACAACGGGCAGATTTGGATAATTAAACAGTAATCCATAATGTATGAGCGGAAATTTTGCTACATAATCTATCCCATTTAAAAGATTTATTTTTACGTTCTTTAATCTATATCACACACATGAAACATATAAATTGTATGTGTCCCTTTTCTCAAATCCGTTAGATATATTTATATCAAAATGTTAGGTTCCTCAGGGGATAACAAAACAGTTTCTCGGAAACTTTGCTACGAAATACATTTGGAAAGCCTCCACAAACTTAAGTGTCTAAAAACGTGAGTTTGCTCCGCACTGGAGGCAAATAATTCAGAACTTCTATAGGGGCTATAAATAATGAAATATAAATCAAAACATTTCGTTTTTTCTAGTAAACTTTATTCTGACTCCAGTCAGACTCAGTCCAGACTCAGTCTCGTCGCGACCACGGCCCATGCAATTGGGCCGAAATATAGACAAATTCACAAAAACATTATCGTGGTATGTAACCGTATATAGTATATTTTTCTTCAAATATGTCGATAAACCACGAAAGTTTCAGTTTAAAACTTTATATCTTATTAAAAATACATACACGGTACCCTGGACACCTAAACTAAGAGAGCATGTATCTGAGGGGTGAGTATCTTCTTAGTAGTACATACATACATAAATATTATCACGCCTCATTCCCTTCGGGGTAGGCAGAGACCACGTCCTTCCACTTGCCACCATCCTTGCATATCTCCTTCGCTTCTTTCATTCACATTAAACCTTTCATACAAGTCCGTCGGTTTAGAGTACTCTTGACCTGGCCCTTATTTAAAATGTCGTGGATTTGGTCCAGGAACGTTCGCCTTGGTCTTCCCTTGCCAACTTTCGCATCTTACTAAATTTATAATATAATCTTAGTAGTTACATTATATTATAAATGTACTGGTATTATATAAAAAGTTACTTGTGTTAAAGCTGATGAACTAGTCAGCTTTGTTACAGGTAATTGGTTCAGGTTCCAGAAGAGAATAGTACGGTAATAAACGTTCCATAAGGGTTAATTATTGCAAGAAAATTTCAATTTTTCACATTTAGCACTTAAATATACTGTATGAATATAATTAAGAAGATAAACAAAAAACCTGTCTTTATTCTACATATTTTGAATCCTTAAGTCTCTAAAACGTTATTCAATCTACCACACCGGTAAGAAAGTTTACAGAATTAACAAATTTTATATTGATGAAAAATCAAATACAGGTTGACTACGCCTATATATCTGTATTTATTTATATATTTTTATTTGGGAAACAAACAATTTACTTAAAGGCGAACATAGGTATTCACTTAAAACTAACAAACACATACATCAGTAAAGTTTCCACTAACAACTAAAACATAGTGTTATTGTGTACTTATCTCAACATATTTTTTTTTTTACTTTTTACTTAACAGGTGAGATTTAATATTTCTTTTGATTGAGGACTTTCCATCATTAAATATGTCTATATCACTTAGGTTATTGAATATTTCACAAGAACGTATAATAAATGAGTTTTTAGCATAATTAGTCTTACAAAAAGGGACACTAATCGAATTTAAATTCAAGCGTTGTCTTTGAAATATCCTTTGATTATACTCTATACGAGTAACTTTGTTCTTAATAAGCTACTTAAATAGATTCCTTATTATATTATTATTTGTATGTCCATCCCAATAAATGATTACAATAACGTAAAAAACGGTTTGACATGATTATCACGTGTTCACTTATGTCCTAGGTTAGATTTTCACTAAGAAACAGTGCCATTTTCTCAACGCAAAAACATATTTTTGGTTCTTCTGTTGTGATTGTTTTGTTAGCTTTCTGTACTTTATAAGTATATACTTACTACAGAAAACCTTAGTAAATAAGACCCTTGTTAATTCTAACTTTAATTAATTTATGCGGCTTACTAGTGAACTAGGCTACGTAACTAAAACCTAATGAATAAGCCACGGACTCGTTAGAGAAGTAACTAACAGATAAAATAAATAGATCACAAAGGTCGTGGGCGTAATCAGCCATTGGGCCCACCACAGTATCTCTTTGGCTAGTGGAAACATAGAGATGTATTTTTTACCAGGATAATTAACGAAATGATAACAAAGATTATTGTATAACTCATAGATTTGACCACGGCATTCGATAGAGTAGATACATCCAAATCTTCTAATTATAACAGTAATGATTACACAGAAACACTATATTCATCGTCGTTTGGACTATAACTTTCTATTGTGTATACAATTCTTATTAGATAAGTTTAACCTGATGATTAGATTACGTTGAACGCCGCCGAAATCATGATTTTCAGGAATTCGCTAAGGAAAAACAAAGCCAAATCCTCTAGTAACATAATTAAAACGTGATAATAAAGTTTATTGCGCTTTCGTAGTTTTAGAAAAGGCCTATGATCGAGTGGTGAGGAATGAGCTATGGTCAACGTTGTCGTCCGATTCAAGAATTTAAGTCTCTCTATGAAGGTCCTTGTGTCAGAATAAACGGGGCGTACACGGAGTGGTTTCCTGTCGAAGGAGGTGTTCCACAGGGATGTGTTGCGTCACCATGGCTGTACAACCTATTCATGGATAACTGTTTGACAGATTTAAAAGAAAGTATGTATGGGTTAAGAATGGATGAATTACTCATCAAATGTTTACTCTCCGCTGATGATCAAGTAATACTTGCGCCATCCGCTAATGAGTTACAGGAGATACTAAATATTATGAATGAAGCTTTGAAAGGGAAAGGAATGAAAGTGAATGTAAACAAAACGAAAGTTATGCTTTTTGAACGAGATGAATCTATGATGAATGGCAATATTTTGATAGTTGGGGAACAAGTGGAAGAGGTGAAAGAATTTGTATACTTGGGATCTAAATTTACAAAAGATGGAACATGTGAAAGTGATATTGAAAGGAGAGTGAATGCAGGGAATATGGTAAATGGTGCTCTGCACGCCTTTATGCATAGCCAGATGTTGTCTCAAAGGGCTAGACTGGCAGTGCATGCTGGAGTGTTGGTGCCAACATTTATGTACGGTAGTGAAAGTTGGGTATGGCAGAAGAATCACAAAAGTAAAATAAATGCGGTATAGATGAGAGCGTTGAGAAGTATGAGTGGATTAAAACTGAGTGACAGAGTAGGAAATAGTGTGATAAGAGAACGTTGTGAAAGAAGATGTAGTGACTAAAATTGAAAAAGTTATGCTTAGATGGTTTGGGCATGTAGAGAGAATGAATGAAGCAGACTGAAAAAAAAAGAAAAGTTGGAAGTGGAAGACAAAATCTAGGCTATTTTAAATAAGGACCAGGGCAAGGGTATTGTAAACCGACGAACTTGTATGAAAGGAGAGAGTTTAATGAGAATGAAAGAAGCGAAGGAGCTATGCAAGGATCATTGGCAAGCGGAAGAATGTTGTCTCTGCCTACCCCCATGGGAATGAGGCGTGATGCTATCTATGTATGTATGTATGTATAATTACATAAACACTGTATAAATCTTACTTTGGACTACAGCATTAGATAACTCAGCCACAGCTATATTGTCTAATCATTCACATTTAGATGATAGCATTGAGCATTGTTTTAAATACTGGCTTTGAATATGGCTTGGCGATTGCAAAATACTTTGGGTAATATCGTTTTTAATCCTAGAATTCCGTACTAATAACAATCAAGTCTTCTAATCCATTTAAACTACTGATAATATAAATGATTATATTGAACCATGAATAAATTATAATTTGGTAGAGTAAACACAACCGTGTGTTTCCATCGGCAATCGCAATTTTGTCACGATACTACGGTCAGCGAAAACAAACTTCGCATTATTTAAACCCGATGGATAAAGCTATTTGCATGTTCCCCAATACCTGCATAAACGGCCTAAATGAACATGTTCAGAATATTTAAAACAGACCGGGCACAAACGTAAAGAGCAGAAAGTAGTATTTTTAGAAAAAAGAGGAAAGAAAGAAAGAAAAATCGTTTATTCGAAAGTGGTGTAACAAGCAGCATTCTTATATATAGCATTACTATCTGTAACACCTCCTTGAATGGGTTTACAGCTCAGCATAGTGTCATGTGTTGTAGAACACACGACGCTGACTGAGACCCCGGTGACGCCACAGCATATTTAATTTAAAACTAAAAAGGAACATTCACGTTTTCAAACTATATAAAGGGATATAAGCAACACAAAAATAACACTAACAATGGTACTATTTAAAAATGAAGTGAAAATAAAATTAAAAATCAAAAATCCAGTTTTAGTAAAATAAAACTTATCTGAATCTACGTATGACTAAAGATACAAGGTCATTTATTTACAGCTACAATATTGAAAATTCTGCTGCATAATTTTCCGTTTCCTTTTGATAATTTAACAAATACGTTTTCAAATTACGTTTAAAGGTATTTTTTGTGGCACAGTTTCGAATGGGTGGGGGTATATTATTCCAACACCGGGTTGCAGCGTATTTAAAACTACCTCTAAATGCTGCAGAAGAATGTGTAGGAAATCTAAGTGGTACTTTTGTTTTCCTTAAACTTAAGCTATGCCGATTAGATTCCTTCCATTCCAATTTGTTATATAGATATGACGGATTACCTGACTTGATAATGCCAAATAGTAAAGTTGCTAAGTGCGCTTTTCTTCTTGCTTTCATCTTCAGCAGATTATGCTTGTTTAAGAATGGTGTCACATGGCTCCTATTTGGAATGTCAAAACAAAAACGAGAACAAGCATTCTGAACCCTCTGGATAAGTTTACTGGTTTTGGCAAATAAACG
>JACTOM010000934.1:12321541-12344340 GCA_015832385.1 Elymnias hypermnestra
GCAAAATTGGTCCAGGCGTTGTTGATTTATGCGATTCATTTTTATAATCAATCACGTACTCAAAATCGGCTTAAAATCTAAAGTTACGAGGGTTCCTTCGCGCCCTGATCTTAGAACAGCCCACAACAAACTCAGTCGGGTATTCTGTTTTTTTTTTTGTTATCATCATTACAATATATATTTTTTATTTATTATATATCCACGCTTTTTTGTCTTCTAAGTATTCTTTCAAATTATAGAATGATTTCTCAATTAGTTTTCGTTTAATAAAAGATTTAAATTTACTAATAGACATCTTTGTAACTTCATCTGGGAGCTTGTTGTAGCAACGTATACAGTTACTCTTGAATGACTTGTCAATTTTATGTAGCCTACTAGAATTATATCTAATAAAGTAATACATTAAATATCCCACTTCTAAGCCAAACTAGGCATGCAATACAAATGTGTTTCGACTGCTGTTCAACTTAAACACTAATAAGTCTAGAAACTTACATATAATGATAAAAAAAGGGTGAAAAGGAAAGAAAATAAACTAGCTGTTCATCAGTTTACGTTTGAACGATGTGGAGGAGTTGCCAAAGATATATATTTTTGTTTTTTTTTAATATATCATTATATTTAATCAATGTTCTATTTAATGTAGCATGTACTCCTTTGTTGGTTTTTGAGAGTTGTGAGAACGTTTTTTTCGTGAGAAAATTTAACTATTAACCATCTAATACACCAACATTAACTGCCTCATTGGTCTAGTGGTTAGAATGTTCGACTACATACATGAGGTCCTGGGTTCGAGAACCCGTGTCGGGCCAATTCAAAAATCAATATTGAGTTTTCTGTTGAGATTTTCTCAATATTTGCCCGAAGTTGGGATGTTGGCGGTGTGATCCACCCCCGTGCCTCGGAGAGCACGTTAAGCCGTCGGTCCTGCGCCTGATCTCTCTCCGGTCGTGTCGGATTCCCGTCACACCGGACTATGAGAGTGCGCTTGTCTACTATGCCTGCCAATCCGCAGTGGTGCAGCGTGGTGGGTCTATGCTCTAAAAACCCTCTCTCATATGAGGGAGGAGGCCTGTGCCCAGCAGTGGGACTACTAACAACAACATTAATCGTAAACGATTTGCGATTAAAACGTGAACGTAACAAACAAACTCAATTTCGTATTAATTATCATAGTTACGATTCTAAATTACATATGCGAAGCCGATCCACTACCAAAATGATATTGCGTCACTAGCCTTTTCCTGTGGTTTCACCGTCATGATTTCTTCTATTCTAAAAACCGATTTTTCTATTAATGCCATTAGCAATAATGCTCAGGGAAATAATGTCAGATCTTCACTTATACAATCAATATACTTATAAAAGGTTATGTAACGAATGCATCACTAGCCCCTTTCGTTATTAGTTTTATTTAACACTGGCAAATTCTATTGCATAACCCAAATGGACAATCGTTGGTTTGGAGTATGGGATTCATTTAAAACAATCAGAATACCGACTTAAAACTTGAATGGAGAACCAGAGGCTTTGAGCTATCCACTCTGGCACCCGGGATTAACTTGTCTTATAAAATCATTAATAGATTCGTGACAGGGAGCGGCAGAACGGTATATAGTTCCAACCCCTTGGATTGTGAGTTTATACACACAAATGTTACTTTCATTTCATGCTACTCGTATTAATATTTCGACTCGTAAATCCCTAAAACTTCAGAACGATCGTCTATCTAACATTCCGCTGATTTGTGGATCTTTAAAAGTTGTTTGAAGACTCATTGCTGTCATTATCTCTATATTTCGTGTTAGTACATAGGTATATGCTTGTTTATCCTAATCTATTAATAATTTATGTAACAACCCAAGTGTTATACCTCCCGTTTGTAAGGTTCACTTGATTGAACATTATTCATTTTTAGTGTTTTCTTTATCTGTTACATCTTATTTTGTTCAATAAAATATGTTGTATTGTAATGCTAACTAAACTGGTGAAATTCTAACGTAAGCCGCGGTATTTCCCCGTTCGCAACAATAACATTTTTTTAAGTGATCCCAAAATACCGAACTATTGACGGTATGCCCCAAAAAGGCGAACAAGCAATGATAGTACATTACTCTCACAAATAAACCTCGTGTCAAAGGGAAGACTGTAACTTGATAGTAGGGTTAAATTAGGACATCCAGTTCAAATATAACTAAAGCTGGATAATGTGTTTTTATAATTTTTACTAGTTCATACGCCTTCTTCTAATTTTTATTCGTTAATAAAATACTTGCCTGGCAGAGATTGCTCAGAGCGTTTTCATGTTTCTTTCTTGGTGTTCCTTGTGTGTTTGTTTGGTGCAATAAAAAGTTTTTCATTACTTTTTATTGATTTCCACTAGTTCAAAGAAATTTTCCGACATGTAATAAAAGGTTTTTTACAACATTATATAAAAACTGAGTGACAGAGTAAGAAATAGTGTGATAAGAGACCGTTGTGGTATAAAAGAAGTAGTGATTAAAATTGAGAAAGGAATGCTTAGATGGTTTGGGCATGTAGAGAGAATGAATGAAAGGAGACTGACAAAAAGGATTTATGAGTCAAGAGTGAATGAGAAAGTTGGAAGATCAAAGTGAACGTTCCTGGACCAAATCCAGGACATTCTAAATAAGGGACCAGATCAAGAGTACTCTAAACCAACGGACTTGTATGAAAGGTTTAATGGGAATGAAAGAAGCGAAGGAGATATGCAAGGATCGTGGCAAGTGGAAGGACGTTGTCTCTGCCTACCCCGAAGGGAATGAGGCGTGATGCTATGTATGTATGTATTATATAAAAACGAGTATACAATTCAAATGATATTAAGTAAAATCTATAATCCCAATTACAAAAACAGTGGATTTGGTAGCAGACATAATATATACCTTTCGGGTTTCGGTCGTATCATTCATCACGAAGCGCAGTAAAATCTTACAACCTTACACTGGTATTCCGTGTTATTAATATAATTTAAGCAGATATATTAAATTATTTAATATTTTAGCATTTTAAATTTCATAACATCTACTTTTTTTTCCGAGATCATTGTTTCATGGATCATTTGTTTATGATACTTTACCTGCTTTTTTCTAGACCTGATTAAGAAAAGTATACTGTTTATTTTTTGTTAAGACAAATGGTGATCCTACTTTAGGGGACACACGGCCGGTGGGTGGTAACCTTGACCTCTGATGGATCGAAACCCGATAAGGACTGGCACTCATCGTGGTAGCTTTCGTGAAGGGATAAAAATCATACGGTCTTATAATTCGGTGGACCCATGATCATATTGGGGTGCTGTCGTGGAATTGAAATATTATAATACATATATTGGACTAAAGAAATCGAGTTTTAATTTTGTACTGATCTGATTTGAAGCCAGAGTCTCGTGTTCTGTGGTCAAGCAATCTCTGCCTTAGACCAATGAGGCATTTGATAGTGCATACATCCTTACATACGACCTTCCACTTGCCACGATCCTTGCATATCTCCTTCGCTTCTTTCATTCTCATTAAACCTTTCATACAAGTCCGTCGGTTTAGAGTACTCTTGACCTGGCCCCTTATTTAGAATGTCCTGGATTTGGTCCAGGAACGTTCACTTTGGTCTTCCAACTTTCCCATTCACTCTTGACTCATAAATCCATTTTGTCAGTCTCCTTTCATTCATTCTCTCTACGTGCCCAAACCTTCTAAGCGTACCTTTCTCAATTTTAGTCACTACATCTTCTTTTATACCACAACGTTCTCTTATTACACTATTTCATACTCAGTCACTCAATTTCAATCCCCCATTTCTCAACACTCTCATTTCTACCGCATTTATTTTACTTATGTGATCCTTCTGCCATACCCAACTTTCACTACCATACATAAGTGTTGGCACCAACACTTCTGCATGCACTACCAGTCTGGCCCTTTGAGACACTATCTGGCTATTCATAAATCAAATCAAGCGATGTTAAATGTAGTTTTGTACGTAATCCAGTTCTGTATGTAGATTCAGTAAATTTATATACAAAATGTCATCAATGTTATTTTAAAATAATTACTGCTACTGTTTCTTCGATAGAATAATAATACGAAATGGTGACAGATACATTATCAATAAACCTCAAAATAACTTTTTATTTGTGATAAAGTACAGCATATTGGATAGAATATTTTCATTCACTACTCTAAATCATTTCCTTGGTGGCCCTTTTAGACCCATATTGTTGACCTTAGTAGCCATGGTTTTCATTAATTTATTTGTCTTATAAGGTACAGTGAGGAAAGCAGCAACCTATTAACATGCCACTACTGATCATTGCCCTCATTCATCAGGTTTACAAAGAGTAATTAGGTTATTTAGCATTGATTTGATACCAGCGTCACTTTTGCAATTATTCTAAAAATATTATAATGATTCGTTTCCTCAGTTCAAAATTTCATGACAACAATGTTTTATATCTTAAGTTAAATAGCAAATATCATTGGTATGTAACTGATATTAATGACATAACTTCCACCACCCCAACATTGATTTGTTTCGTGTAAAATTTAATTGTTATAAACTGTTTTGTAAACTATTTATAGAGTTGGATATTTCACTTACTTCAAAATTAATCGATCAATATTCAAGTAGCAAAAAGATAGACTACTGGATATCTTTGCAGGATGTTGTCACCCATTTTTGATTCTTAAACTAGATTATATCAACCAAATATTCTTTCATCAAGTATTTATCAAACATATTGTATTGTTTCCAATGTACAATTGTAGTTAGTTGTATACGAAGTTAAATTTATCTAATTAAAATTGCGAGTATGAGTAAGTAGCAGCCCATTAGTGTTCCACTGCTGGGCACAGGCCTCCTCACTCATATGTTGTCGCATGCTTTCCGGCGGAAACGGTTGGTAGCATTGATCATGAAATGAACGGCGGCGAGACGTTCCCGCCGGAAAAAGTCTTCGTGTTAAATCGCGTCACAACGGAGATTTATTTTGAGTTGTCTCAGTGGCTCAGTAAAGTGTTTATTGTGTGGACGGCAGCCCGACATGATCGGAGAGAGATCAGGCACAGGACCGACGGCTTAACGTGCTCTCCAAGGCACGGGGGTGGAACACACCGCCAATTTCTCAACTTCGGGCAAATATTGAGAAAATGTTAATAAAAAAGTCAATATTGATTTATGAATTGGCCAGACCCGGGGCTCGAACCCAGGACCCATGTCTGTGACCGAACATGCTAACTCTTGATAAATAATGCAGTATGAGTATGTAATTGTGTGGATGCGTGAGTGTGTGCGTGTGACTGTGTGTGTATTATCTATTTGACGAAAGTGACGTTGGTACTTGTTGCTACGGTATTTGGATGGTCAAATGTAAAGAGACGGCAATAACTCGTTATCAATATGAGGCTGCGCTAGGGGTGCTATGAAAGGAGCAGAGATGACGGGTTCGGTATGCATTCTTAGTGACTGCGTCAGGGCGTGGGCCGTGCTCTTTGTGATAACCAGCACTGCTAATAAATTCACCCCATTTCTGCCCTTGTCATATAGGCAAACTCATTATCATTTATTAATTGCATTTTGTTGTTAATTATGGTCATGTTCTAGTTTCACTAATATGTAATATAATAAATAGTTGATTAATATATTCCTTATCTTAAAATATGTTTTCTTCTGATGTCCGCCCCCGGCCTATTTTAAATCAGACATATTTATTATTTTTTCAGTAGATTGTGTATGGCAAGGGTGGGGTGGCAGACCTTGTTTATCCGTACTAAACCTTATACCAAGTCCTGAATATTAGCCGGTAAATGCCATGGGGTTTAAGAGTCATAAAACTGTATGCCATACCGTTATCTTTAGTAGGCAATTTGAACCCTCGATCTTATTACGTATGCACTGTGACCTTTTGTTTTTATCTTGTATCCTTGACCGGAGCTCATGTCAGCATTTTTCTACTAAAATCTATTAATCTTTGCTCGTCTAACATATTCTTTGTAGATCTTTCTGTTGAGTTCCAAACCGGACACATTAGAAAGACTAATGTGAAGATAGACGAGAACCTTCGAACTATTTGTGACGGACTTAAATTTATTAATCCTTTCCCTAATGTGAACTCAGAGGGAAATTACCCCTTTCCATGATACAATGTGCAGCTGTATTATCACCTTGATTTAAAATTTAGCGACATCCCTTCTTTCCTAATGTATATGAATGTTAAGAACAGATTGCTTCATAATCTTACAAGATTGAGAACTACTAGAGTAAAGTGATCCATTAACAGAGAAATTACCTCTTTCCTTGATACAATCTGTGGCTATTTTAACATATTAACTTGATATTTATCAATGTGTCTTCCTTTGAAATGTGTACGAACACTCAGAAAAGACTTCTCCATATTCCTACATGATCGAGAGTGTTATCACGCATTAAGACGAAAATTACCTCTTTCGATGATTTCATCTAGGGCTCTAATTATCAAATTGTCAACCTGCCTATTTTCGAAAGTATACCGTTTCCCATATTCCCATAGCATTGAGTACTACAAGTGTACATTAAGAAGGAAATCGTTTTTGTTATAGCGTGCCTCCATCTGCATCTGCATTATCACTTATCATCAGACGAGATTATAGTCAAGCGTTAATCTGTAAGCAATAAAAGAAAAAAATAACATCCCAAAAGTTATTTGTTCCTTTCGACTTGGATATTGCTTGCGAATTTGATTCCGTATCGTTATCGCAGTGATTTTTATGACAAACGCTTTGCCGGGAAAAGGTGATCCTCTTACAGACTGAAATACAATAAAGTCTGTCTCATCTCGTATAGTTTCGTGACGGTATATTGTTTTGTAAATTTATTTCTTACTATTAACAAAATATGATAAATCAATAAAATATTAGATATTTGCCCCAGGATTAAATTAGGTAACTCTTTTGGCAGCAATCCATCTATCCAACTCCTAACTCCTGTGACTTTCGTTAAGTCTTATATTTTTGATTCTCACATTATAATCACGGCAGTTTCTTATGCTAACTAAACGTGAATTCTCTACTCTCTAAGCTACGCTCTATTCTATATCCTTCGAACTCTTTTGGCCTTAGTAGTTATTAGAGTAAACTTAACCCTGATATTATAATAATAAAAATAAAAGGACTTCATTTACCAAACATGCACAACAGATACATTGATATCTTAAAGTAAGTTATAGCTAAAAAAAGAAATTAAAAAAAAAAATATGATATGAAAGTACAAAAAAAAGTAATTGCATGTTAGCAAAAAGGTCGTGGACTCAGCTGCAAGCTGCTTTTCAGTCCACGCCTGGTGCCACTGCTGCCAACACAGGAAAAAAATAAAAAAAATATATATAAAAAAGATACAAGATTGAAGTTAGTTCATTAGCTGTATGTGTTCCAAGGTTACTTTGAATTATTTAACATTTAAAATTTTTATGGACAATCATTAAATACACAGAGACGATCACTTATACATATCATTTAACTCTCTCCCAATTACTTTCTAATTTCTGCATGTTTAGGAGCCGTTGTTTACATTTGCCTTTGAATGTGTAATTATCTGTCTTTTGGGCTATTACCATCTTTACATGGAGCTTATTCAACATCACCTGAAGATACATTATCAGACATCAGAGCCAATGCAATGAAAATCCTGTTCCATAGTATAAAACTTTTATGGTAACCATGTCGTACGATATTTTCGAAATTTTTTCATGTTTTTCTTATAAATCTGTAATAACATATCGAAAGAATCCTCTTCTGTAATAAAAAACTTTGCTTTCGAGGTCGACCGGACTTTAGACTCTTCTAGTCTCTTTAATCGTCCTAAATACACATTAGGATTAGTGTAATGTACTCTTAAAATAATCCTCATCTCTCTTGCTCTTGTGTTCCCTCTCTTTATAGAATCAGATGGGATGTTCTCATTTCTTTAGAGAACATTTCCACACTTCCTAATGATATTGTAATAACTTTCTCCGCTTTAATAGCCAGCAGAGCACAGCAAAAACATTCTCTTTCGTAATCCAAAGTTCTTACGGCTACGTTATCCAAGACTTAGTCTGTGATTCCTTTCATCTCATTGCGGAAGTTCTTTTAACTTAAAAAATGCTCTCCTGCATTAATACTTCTGATAAGATAAAATAAATCCATAAAAAGTTGTCTTCCAACCATTAAGCATTCAAGAAGCCCTTATCTTTCATTCAAACAAAGTGGAAAGAAAATAAACTGACAATATACACGTAAGAAGTGTCTAGTGAGTCGAATATCCGGGTAAAGGGGATAACTTTATAAATATTAAAAGCTCTTTTGTTGTCAAAACGTTGTCGAATTGATATTTTTATTCATAGCGGACCCGAATAAATATATGTCTAATCCGACATAATCTGATAGTTATTTGGTTTCGATTAAAATCAAATATCGTATGTTTTATTCATGCTTCCGTTGGAATAAATAATAAAACTTTCCAATTGTTTGTTTTCATCATACATATCATATTAAATCTGGTTCGAAGATTAAGTTGGGCCAATTTAACTTAGATTGCAAATGCAAAAGCTGTGTCTGTCTATTACGTGTTCACGCATAAACTGCTAAAATATATGTCGGAGTGCAAGAGTCTGTGGATCGCTGGTCCGTGTTTAATAGTCTGTGGAACGCTGGCGCCATCTATCGGCGTGGACAGAGTCAATGGTGGCAGTCCGGCGGGAGTCACTCGACAGTTGTCGAGTAGCGCTCGATCGGAACAGTCAACTGTTGAAACTGTCGCGTTCCTAGCTATTAGTGTTAATGAGTTTGTGTAAATTGATATCGGGAACATTAAGTGATTGAACATTATAAACCGAGTTAATTAATACAGTGTTTGATTGCACCAACAATACCCATGAACGCCCACAGAATAAGAAATTAAATAATGGATCTAATTAATAACGATGTCGGCGGAGAACCCTACGCCCCTGTGTTTTATGTTTCTCCGTTCTCTCTTATTCTCCGACATATATATAAAGATTGGACTTTGGAAGAAGGTGAGATATTTAGACATGGAAAAATTCAAAGCGTCGTTCGGTTAATGCTATATATGTACTGCAGCTAAGCTGATGTTATTAGGTCCCGCAATGGAGTCCAAGTAATGTGACAGTGATTTATTTCTTGCAAAAAGCGTAAAAGTGTCTTTTCGATAGATCCGAACTATTGGACAGCTCGTGCATAAATATTTTGAAATCGACCGGCTCTTTTAATAATCACCAAGTCTACTTAGACACAGGTGACGATAATAGACTGAGCAAATCTTTTAGTCACGACCATTCAACAATTGTATCGTAAAGAATCGTTTTACAGTTACTTTTTCACGTTAGCTATGTGTTTGTTTAGTAATAATGCAACTAATCGTTATGGTAGCAGGAGTCCTGGATTTGGACTGCTGGGAGACTTCGGTCGTGGTCAGTTACCGCAGTACTTTGCATTCCGATATGTTTCTGTCTAGAAAATTTAATAGGTTGATTAATCTTTTAATTGCTGATACGTTAACCCTTGTCTGTGATCACCCCTGATTGTAAATGATGGTACAGTCTAAGACGGAAGCGCGCTAATCTGGTAAGAGGAAATTTACCTGTGTGTTTTCTACACAGCATCATACCAGAGCACAAATCTCCTGCTTGACTGTACGTTTTTTCAGGTAAGATGAGAGTTCCAGACTCAGACCCATTACAAAATGCAAATCCCTAAAATTCACCCTACTGGTGATCGAAGCCGAGACCTCTGCTAGCAAGTACACGCAACACTATGCCAGCGAGCTTTGTTCCATCATAGCACTTTTATTCTCCGGACGTGTTTTTATTGGCTCCCGTTATTGATTTGCGTTTTTTAACCGTCGCTTGCCCCGTCTCCCATATAAATATTAAAACCTACCTCAAGGGCTTTCATTGCTATTCACATCACTAATATAATCAAAACCACAAATAAACACTTACAGTTTATAATATACTCCAAAAACCTAACGACCTTCGACGCGACTTTTAGTAACAGTCACTTTGGAACAGGTTTATTTTTAGTTTTTTTTTCTATTGTCTAGTATTATCACTTCGCATATTTTGTTAAGAAAGTTACCGAGAAGGGAAATCGATATTACATATTATGACTTCAAAAGATAGAGGTGCTTATATTTCTGATTGCCTGAGTTGAGATAGAACTATCGTATCTTGTCAATTAGAAGTGCATACGGGCAATCTATTTCAGCATTTACCATCCAATGTATTAATCAAAGTTATGCCTTATTCTTACGAAAAGTGGTTGAATGACATGGAATATTACAGTAATATTTCCTCCAAAACTATTTTCCAAGACGTTGGCACGCGATCTTTGATTTATACGCGTACGTGGTCCCACCTTCGACTCCTACGTTATTTTGGTGGCGTCGCACGACTCATTTGTCAAATCCAAAACAATTCTGTAAAAAGCAAATGTATTATGTTGGAAATACGTGACGTGGAATAGGGATATGATGGGATTTGAATAGTCATCGTTATCTTTATTTTAACAGAGAGTTCGTAGCGTGAGCTCAATTTGCTTCAATACAAGAGTATTTTGTTATAACTCCGATCTTTTCTTCCTTCTTCGCTCCAATACTGTGGAATTTTTATAGAAATTATTGAATAGAATGATTGCTTAAATTATTTCTAATCCCCTATTTTAGAGTGAAGAAGGTTTAGAAATCCTTTGTAGGGTTGAACATACTCATTTTTAATATATTCAGATATTGGTGTTTTGCCGTAATGGTAAGTTCTGTATCGCTGAAGTTAGTTGAGTTCTGAGTTTGTAATCAACGTTAGATACCAGTTATTGTATTTTAAGTTAGTTGTGTCGGTAAATCGGGCTGCACTGTGATACAAAGCTGAGTGTAAATTGACACTGTTGTCTTATTAATATGTCGTAATGATAATTGTGTTGTTGTTTTTATATTTAATGATAATGTATGTTGATGATGCAATTGTATTTTATATTAAATATAACCTGGATAAAAATGAGTAAAAAACTATTGACTTTCTTGCCTTCTTCTTCTCTATATCAGCTAGGTTCCGAACGGGTGGTAGAGCCTTTGACAAGAATGTTTATTGAGTTTCCTGGATTATTTTAGTTTGGTTATTGGCTTTTATTATGAAATCCTATATAATATTTGAAAAACAGTTTAATCATTGCGCATTCTTGACACGTGCGTCACAATGATGTGCTGCGTTTTTTATGCGAATTCGTTTGAAGGTTACATAGCTTTGATATTTACAAATAACATGTGGCATTTTAATTTGCCACTCGTCATTTAATAATTTAATATACTATTTTTCATAAGTGTAATAAATTTTCTAAACTTTAAATTTAAACATATAATTTGACAAAAGACACGAGCATTTTTATTTACGATTCGTCATTCGAGATTTCAATAAATTATTCGTATTAATTTTAAACACTTAACATTTACATGACACAGATTTGTATAAATATGCCTCATTGGTCTAGTAGTTAGCGTGTTTGACAGCAGACATGATATCCTGGATTCGAGTCCCAGGTCGGGCCAATTCGAAAATCAATATGAGTTTTTATTAAGATTTTCTCAATATTTGCCTGAAATTGGGAAAAATTTGGCGGTGTGCTCCACCCCCGTGCCTCGGAGAGCACGTTAAGCCATCGGTCCTTCGCCTGATCTCTCTCCAATCGTGTCGGATTCCCGCCACATTGGACCATGAGTTGGTTGGTTGGACCATGGTTTTATCACGGTTTTGCCCTTTACCTTTTATTATACTTTGTTACTTTTAGGGTAGATACTAGCCACAGCCGCAGAATCTCATTAGTGCAGATTCAGGATTCGAAAACAATTCCTTAAATACCATGCACGGCCATAAGAATTTTGAAAAGTTAAAAATAAAACTACTGAAAAATATTATAAACACATTTATTTATCCATTTGTGCATTACATTCTTTTTACAAGTAAAATATTTCTCAATTACAATGAAAACATGCCCTATTAATGCATAATAATACATTTAGTCATACTAATATATCTATTTCAATAGTCTTTAATATAATTGTTCCATATATCATTGAACTACATCTCTATTAAGTAATATATATTCCACATTCATTACTCTATTATTATATATATTTTTGGGAGTATTATTCTTATATATTATTAAACGATATTTATAAAGTTTACACCATTAGATAGAGTGGTTCTTTAGGTAGGTTTATCTATATAATGTGTCAAAGTTTTATTAAAGGGATCGAAAAAATGAAGCTTTTATTTCTTTTCGTCAATATTTAAACGCTCTTACACAGTTCGTGCTATAACGACATAATAAACAAAGTCCAAGGTCTCGTCTGTTTGTTTGCGATAAACTCAATAACTACACAATAAATTTTCATGCAGTTTTCACCAATGGATAGAGTGATTGTTAAAGAAGGTTTATGTACATAATATGTTAATGTTTTGTGTAAATTGGTTAAAATATCGCAATAATTGTTCAAAGCGTCGAAAAATTTAAGTCGCCTGGGAGCTTTCATTCAAAACGCTGCATCATTCATTAGATATATAAAGAAAACAATGTATAACAAAACAATTGTGACCTAATGTGACTGTTAATGATGATACAGTCTTATATGTAAACGAACTTAAGAGGTAATTTGCCTCTTAATGCAAATTTAGGTAGAAATGATATCAAATTAGCTTTTTAAGTCAGGTTATTATCCTGGTAATAAATATACTTATTTCATTAAAAAAGCGACGAAATATACTCTCTGCGGACGATAAGAAGATGAACCACATCTTGGTTAAGATTATTAGGAATCGGAGGGAAAGACAATCACTGATAAATTGCTATGGAATGCAATATTTACTATGACCTTTTATCTGAAGAAAATCCCATAATAGAATGGGGTATTAGGATTATTTTATATCAAAACTATCAAAAGCTCACCATATTTATAAACGTATACCAAGGATTTACTTGTAACTAATAATTTTAATCCATTTGTAACAATGTTGTAACTGTTAACCGTTGTTTCGTGACTCGAAAGAGTTATGTTTTCGACTATTATCAGTTCAATCTAGAGTTGAGTTAGTTAAAACGAAATTAAATATATTTCTAGATACGTATGAAATGTTGTTCAATTTAACCTAGTTAAAAGAAAACCGTCTTAAATTTTTACTCAGGTTGGATTGATTTTTTGGATGTGTTATCAGAATTTATAATGAAAATGTTGTTTTTATTGGAATTAAAGTTAATGTTGTCAACTTAACTAATGGTGTTGCTGCATTCTAGTTTATAAATGTTTGTAAACATTAGTAAAACATTTCCTAACAAACATGTGACGACGTCATGTTTAGAAGTGTTATAAATGTTTATAAACATTTTTATCAGTGTAGGAGCCCTCATAACATTTAACAATTTCTAACATAATGTTATTAATTCCTAACATTAAAAAATGCTAGAGTAATTAAGCAGAATTACGTAGACGATGATACGTGGATTAGCTATATACAAATTGTTGAAGCTAAACATATTTATAACCGTACCTTATAAAGTAACATAATTACCTTACTTTTAATTTGAAATTAATTATTCAAGCCCACGTTTTTGTATTAATTAGGCTTTGTAAGGCATAATTGAGTGAATTATATTTGCATATGTAAACACNACTTTTTAATTAGTAAAACATTTCCTAACAAACATGTGACGACGACATGTTTGGAAGTGTTATAAATGTTTATAAACATTTTTATCAGTGTAGGAGCACTCATAACATTTAACAATTTCTAACATAATGTTATTAATTCCTAACATTAAAAATGCTAGAGTAAGTAAGCAGAATTACGTAGACGATGATACGTGGATTAGCTATATACAAATTGTTGAAGCCAAACATATTTATAACCGTACCTTATAAAGTAACATAATTACCTTACTTTTAATTTGAAATTAATTATTCAAGCCCACGTTTTTGTATTAATTAGGCTTTGTAAGGCATAATTGAGTGAATTATATTTGCATATGTAAACACACTGGCCCATTAGACCTTAATGGCTGTTTCACTGCCACATTTACACGATATTATAATGTTTGCCTGTTTTTTAATTGCCATAATCTCGCCTGATGATAAACTGTAGTAGTATTACTTGAGCCCTTAGAGAACGTCATGCTACTGGTCCTGTTTGATGTACCTTTTGATACAGTGCATCAAACTCTAGAAATGTGGTAGAGTTAGGGATGCCTGCCACGTCTATAAACATTGTTACTCGAGGAGGAGGGTTCAGGGTAAAGGTGACGAAGTTGCCATCGGCGAAAGCAAAGAGCAGTGGCTTCTTTCTGTAAGACGATTATTTCTTTGAAGGAGGTAAATGAGAGGCAGAGGAAGAACGCTATGGATGTTCAATTTAGCCCAGGCTGGAGGTCGAAAGGCAGGATTTAGGTTAACGTTTCTCCTGCTGCCATCATGCTGTCATCCGAAGTATCAGGGTAGATTATTTCTTATTTATGTACTAACATATGTTTTGAAAGGAACTATAGTAATTATAGTGCTTTTCGGTGTACGAAAGGATCGTGAGGAAACATTTTTGTTTGCGATGGGAAATGCCTTCACGCACCCCGATAAAAGAATTTTTCCAATCGGGAGTGTGGGAGTCACAGATAACAGAATACCCATTAAAACCCAGCGGATCCCTCCTCATCCATGAGTGAGATCACTAAAGGTTCTCTAACTGCATTGCACTCTAGTGACTTCTATGACATCGACTATGAGGGTCTACCACTCAATAGGGTGAGCCTGTCATTCTTTTCCTTCAGCGAGATGACGGTCTTGCAAAAGAAAGCAATAGCCTCCCCCCCAACTTGTTGGCGAGCATTACACCAATTATGTTCTCCAGTGAAAGATCTCTAACCAGCGTCAACAAGACATGCCGCTGGGATTTCGCATGCTCCTGCATATTCCGGAAGCAATTTTAGGCTATGCGTATTCTAATGGTTTTAAACTTAAATTTTCGTGGTTTATTAACATATTGAGTATTTGAACGGGTACATACCACGATGGCGTTTTTTTAATTGTGCCGATATTTGCCGATGGTTTTAAGCTGGCTGATACGTGGAATCTAGTGGTGAAGTTATGCCAAATGAACAAACGACGCAAGTTGTCAAAATTAAAACGTGACGTTGTGAGTGTAGTATGCCGACAAATGGATGTGGGTGCCGTGAAAAATAAAAGGATCAGACGTAGGGTAGACAGATTCTGCCCTTGACAGCTTGACACAACCGCCCACAGCAGTATCGTCGTGACCACGATCCATGCAACTGGGTCGAAATAAAACGCCATCGTGGTATTTACCCGTTAAATAGTCAATATGTGTATTCTGCTTTAGTTGGTGCAGCGTGATGCACTGACCAAAGCACTAAATAACCTCTGTTTCATGGGTGAGGAGGTTTATGCCTAACTTTGACACTTCGATTACTTGAGCCAATTGTTTTTCCACTGTGAAGCCCTGACCTTCAAATTCAGTGGCGAGAATATTTTTAGGGACTTAGACTCACAACACTGCTCCAATACGAAATGACAGGTAAATCACGTCCACCGACCCTCTGGTGTTCCACCAAAGGATACCGCTTGGTTTAATGGGTATTCTGGTATGCCAGTGAGTTCCAGACTCCCGAATATAGGTAAGGTCTGATCGGTGTGCGTCAAGGCATTTGCCGTCATGAAAAAAGAACCCACTTATTGAATTAAATTTATATTTATATTAATGATTTTTTTTTGACATGTTAACTACGAGTGCGTGTTAAAAACAATGTACTTAAGCGACGTTTGACTCAACTATCGCTAACATTAAAGCCAAAATCACGAACAAGCTCACGCAAAGTAATTGTGTTTATTTTTTTTATAGTAGCGACCGGCGCAGGTTTCGCACGGGCAGTTTAGTGTATTTATACATTACGTTGACATATAATATACCTCACGAGTTCTTGGATCTGTTACTAAAAACTGCATGAAAATCCGTTTGGTATTTTCGACTTGAATACGTCGTAAATCGCTACCTTAGGGAGGCGATTAAAAAGACGAATGATAATAAAAACACGGGATACCGTTTGTTGTTGTAGCCACATATCTATCACCACCATCGGAAATTCAATAACACCATTGGGCAGCTAAAGGAATAAAGAAGTTAATACGCTTACTAAGGACAGTAACACATCAGACGTATTCACGTATAACAAACCGCTGTGTCCATAACATAGCCACATCCAATCATTTTAATTTATGACGAGCAAAACGACGAACAGAGTCGGTGAATGCTTTAAAAGACGAATTTGTTTGTACTTCATACCGTTATCCCAATATCCATCCGAAGTGTCCCAAACAATAGAAAGACAATAAAGCGATGATAGATATATTACACTCACTGATTCATTACGAAACCTTCAAACTTTATGTCAAACTAGATGTTCTTCGTGTTATTCGCGCAGTTCTTGATTCCTTCATCCCGTTATTAATATCAAATCAAAGGTATCCGGATCACGTGGGAATATGTTGTCTAAAAATAGCTTGTGTCCTTCCTCAGGCTTTAGACTATCTGTGTACCAAATTTCATTTACATCGGTTCAATAGTTACTTTCATATTTATATTTGTAAAAATATATTGCCCCACATTCCCACGGGAGCTGAAACTACACAGCTATTTATATATATACAGACTAGTTATATAACAGCGAGATTCGCGTTCAAAATACCTAAGCCCTATAATAAAACCTATGTTTTTTTTGTACAAATAAATAAAAAATTGTACAAATACGAAGTCCTATAAAAAGCCTTGATAAATTGGTCTATTTTAAGGACGATCCCTAAATTCCAAAGGATTTGTCGAGCTCGTTTGACATCTTACATTACTGAATGGAAACTATAATGCGAACACATCAGATTTAATGGATTAGATCCCCAAAGAAGATAAGAAATAGATACAGAAGGACAAGAAATTGCAAAAAAAGGATATGCGTATCTATTTTCCTAAGTCACGATGCGTAATGTAACGTGCATATTTTAGCAGCAATAATAGTTTGTAACCTGTTAATCTACTCGCGATGTCCAAAGTCTCTCAACTATAATACAGAAAGCTTAAACCCAACATTGGGGCCTTATTAAGCAGACTAATACGTAAGAAATCGATTACAATATGGGTCCAAGAGAGTCGCTAAGAAACAAATTCAAGACAGTTCACTGCGTATATATATTGGAAAACTTATTGTATGTACATAAAAACATTGACTCTTTTAATAAAAAGAGTGAATGTACATCATATAACTTACGAAACAAAAACAAACTTGTTGTAAATTCTAGTAGGCTGCATAAAATTAACAACTCATTTAAGGGTAACTGTATACGTTTCTATAATAAACTCCCACAAGACGTTTTAGAAATGTCAATTAATAAATTCAAAGTCTTTGTTAAAAGAAAGTTGATAGAAAAATCGTATTATAAGTTGCAAGAGTACTTAGACGATAGAAACGCGTGGGAGTGAGCGAACTGCTCTAATTTTAATTAAAAT
Source organism: Elymnias hypermnestra (assembly GCA_015832385.1). Classification (NCBI taxonomy): domain Eukaryota; kingdom Metazoa; phylum Arthropoda; class Insecta; order Lepidoptera; family Nymphalidae; genus Elymnias; species Elymnias hypermnestra. Next base: position 12,339,138 of record JACTOM010000934.1, read on the forward strand.
ATATTAAACTAATATGATACTGTAATGATGATGGTAACAAAAAAAATACCCGACTGTGTTTGTTGTGGTCTCTTCTCGGATCAGGGCGCGAAGGAACCCTCGTAACTTTAGATTTTAAGCCGTTCTTGAGTACCATCATCAGACGTATATTACAATCAGAGTGTGGAAAAAAAAATATAATTTGACGTAAGAAGTCGTAATAAATTAGTCAGTGAGTAGTATTTCACACATATCAAAAGAAATTTATACATTTTTTTTTAACAACTGTACTCGAATTCTGTGTGATTGGCATTGTTATTGAAGCAGATTCATAAGTCAAGGATTGGGAATTCATTTTGTTATAAAAATCAATAAATAAATGGCCTAGATGATCCTTTTACATTCTAGGCCACTAAAGGGAACTTATAGAGAGTTCCTCATTCCTGCAATGAGATGTAGCAATAGCTTTTATTCGGGTATTTTGTAAAAAAATAGTACTTCCTTGATTGACCCAATAGAATTATAAATACATACATACACGCCACATTCCCTTCGGGGTAGGCAGAGACAACATCCTTCTACTTGCAACGGTCCTTGCATATCTCCTTCGCTTCTTTCATTCTCATTAAACCTTTCATAAAAGTGTTGGCACCAACATTCTGGTTGCACAGCCAGTCTGAGAAAATCAATTTAAAAGAAGGATTTTTTATAGGTCCGCGATACAGATACGCGAACTTACGTCACATGTAGTGTTTAAATCGAAGTTGAACACAACTTAAATAAAACTTGAGTGACTTTTGTATCATAATTTTATTGGGAATAAGAAATCTGTTATCTACCGACAATTCCAGAGTTTCTTTCTGCTTATAAAGCTTTAAGATGCAAGACACTCGAAATTCATTTTTCGGACTTGGACATAGATTTATTTCCTGAGAATCTTAGACCCGCATCAAATGAGAATGGTGAAACATTTCATCAAGATGTTTTGCCAATTAAATGACGCTACAGTGGAGAATGGTCAGCAGTTTCTGATGATCAATTAGCCGAAAAACTCCTATGACAATAAAGAAACTACATAATAACTAATCTCTCGTCACTTATCACTATATACTGAAAGAATTTACTGATATTTATATAACTCGTAATTGTAAATTAGCACTTTCAGCGTAAAACGTAGACAGTAATATTTTTTAAGTCTCTTCCTTTGAATTTCATTTTAATAATATTGTTTTCCAATTAAATGAACATTAAATAATAAAATCTATGACCTGTACTCATTTGCATCTCGTATTTCCGTGTTTAGAACATAAAATGTTATGAATTCGTACAGGAAAACGAGGAGAAAAGAAATTTGGATACCAATGTTATTAGTTAACCATAAACATAATGAATATGAAAGAAATACAGTGAAATAGTAACAGTTTTATATGTATAACAATACCGTAGTCGGTTACAATGCGAACGCCTTTAAATTATTTCACTCTTAATTAATTTCTTTCCTTTGTTTTCTACAAAAATATCTTGTTATTTTCCAACTCCTATTAAAGTTTGTTCCACGCAGTTGCTGTGGCTTTGTTTGTTTGTGCCTTGAAATTATTATAATTTGTATAATTTTAAGCCATCAATTAACTTGCGTATGTTTAATTAAAGTTTTAAAATGACCTATTTCTAAATATACTATTATTTTTGACAAAATTAGTTTGCCCCTTATAAAAAAATATTGCTTCGAGATTGATAATATTTCGGAAATAAGGAATATTTTTAGATTACCTACTATGTTCTTTTATAACAACCGTAAGTATGAATGTGTTTTCTGTATAATCTTAAAACCGCATAGAATATGTAATAAAACGTTTTTGTTTTCGTGTATAATTTTACAACAAACTATATTCTATAAATTATCTAAATAAGGCGTATCAGTATCAATTTTGTTTACGTTAACTGTAATATGAAAGCAAGATGCTAGCCTTAAAGATAAATAAATGTTATGTTATGTAATCTTAAGCTAAAAGTTAAATATACGAAGTTTTTTTATAACCCTAACGTGTCATATTAAACCAAAACTGAAATAGGTGATGGTTTCCGTAACTTTAACGTATCTGCAGCTTGGATTTAAAAAGAGGTTATATTTGTAACCTTCAGTAATCGTGTAACCAAAATCAAAATAGACCCTAGTTTCTGCACTATTAAGGTACCATATATGGCCAAGATTTATAAAAGACTCTTTTCTGTAACTTTAAAGTATCATCTTAAGTCAAGATTGAAAAGAGCCATTTCTGGTACTATGTTAGGGCAAAATTGATATACACCATTCCTTTTTTAACTTAGACTTTAATTATCCAACAAGCAAATAAAAAAGAAATCATTTTTCTAGAGAAATAGAGAGATTTGTGTAAAACTAGTTTTAATTTTAAAATATTAATCCATTATAGCACATATCCCCAGCAGCAGGAAGTCGCTATTAAAATTTCAAGGCACAAACCTAAAGTCACAAATACAATAATTTAGACGACACATATCGATTTGCTGAATATCAAAATACAACTTTGTGCACATAGATTCTATACAAAAAATACATTTACATCTAATATAGGTCCAATGTGTTTATAATTTTAAACGATTATACACTTATTTATAATTGGCCGATCACCTCTGAATATACACGAATACTGAAGTACTAATTTAATATATTCGTTGTTGTACACGTCTTTATATTGATAGCGAATAATACTACAATTTGATATGATATAATATGTATATATCTCTAAACACTATCATATTACGTAAGACTATTTATACCAAATCATTTACGAATGAAATACTAGAGATTATGTATATTTTACGAGACATTTTCAAAAGACGACCCAATACCGATACGATGTTTAATTTAATCACAAAAGAGCTACAGTTTATGTTAAAGATATAGAATTAAAAATATTATTTCTCTACGTACTTTTATATCCTACTAACTAATAAATAATATACTCATAATCTTCTATGGTTATCATTAAATGTTTTTAAAAGCAAATGGAAAATGATCGTTTTAGTCGTCACTTGAAATTTTTCTTTAAATTAATTTTCTTAGGCTCATCTAAAATAAATTATAAAAAATACATAGATAATTTCCTAATCTACTTCTGGCAAATTTGAATAATAAATTCTTATCTTAGTTTTAGCTACGCTATGGTATCGGTATTGCCATCTTTAAATTGGGTTTATTAAAATGCTCTGATATGAAGATATGATATTAAGCATTAAAAAGCACCTACTGTTGAGCAAACAATTCATTTAATAGGTAAGAAACACTCATTATCTTCAAAGAGTACGTGCTTTTTAATGTACGATAGCTAAGCGACCAAAAACCCTTAGTCTATGTCGTATTGGAATCGTCATCAAGTAGCCCATTATCCCAGGTAATGGTATTTTGAAATCAATTAGTACATATCAAAAAGCATGAAACACTTCATTTAACACTCACTTGGTCACTAAAAGTAGTAAACTTTGTCATCTGCTTCAAAGTGTACGTGCTTTTTGCCATGCGGTGGTAGCACGACCAACAACCATCAGGCTGAATTAACAGCATTTTTTCCATTGGAATTTCTCGTCACCACATAGTCACTTCTGACCTCTCGTTTAGGAGTTTTTACTTCACTGTCACATTTCTGTTTCAGTTCACGTTTGGGACTTTTAACTTTATGTTTAGGGCTTTTAACTTCACTGTCACTTTTGGGGCTTTTCACTTCATCATCACTTTTATCGGGCTCGTTAATTTCGGGGATCTTTATTTTGTGTTCCGTAGCGTCTCTATCCGCTTGTGTTAGGACTTCTTGGACGTGGATGGTGAGTTCTGGGCGGACTACTTGGGTGAACGGCAGGAGGGCGCCGGCGACGTCCATGGTGTTGTTTATGTTCCTGTGCCACAGTTCGAGCACAACACTGCGCCGTTGCTACTTGTACCTAGGCGGGCCGAGCCACCCGCAGCCGAATACCTGCAGTAAGAAAAAAAGGCAAGTAGTAGCCTGTTAACGTTCCACTAATGGGCATACGCTTTCTCACTCATAAGCGAGGGATTTCTAGAGCATAAACACATCATGCTACACCAAAATTGAATGATATTGCAGCTCTCTTCGTGAGTTTTTTCTTTACCCAAAATCATAATGATAAATTTTAAACAATAGCTGGAAACATAGGAAAAGAACTAAGTGGAGCCTTTCCAGGATTTGAATCATCAATATTTTTTTGTAGGTGCCCAAATCAATTTACCTGTTAGTAAACTACCAATGCCGATTCAAGTTCAAAGGGCTAACGTGATTTTATAAACTTTTTTGAAGAGAATCGAAAAATTTTAAGTCACACAGTACCACCGTAAAAAACGAAAATATTACCACTGCATTTTATTACGCGAGGAGACCAAGGAATAAGAGTAGTTCTTAAGGTTCTGCAAACATTTATTGGTGATAGAATTAACATAAGATCAAGTGAGCCGTATTCTGGTTTGGCGTATTCTTTGTAAAAAGAGGTTAATTTTGGTAAGACGAATGCATATAGTTATAAAAGCTATGCTTAATGACTTACTTGGCAAATAATAAGGGCCAGTAGCAATAGCAACAGAAGTGCAATAACTCCCCAGACAACGCCAAGTTGTGTAATCGCGAAAACGTACAACGTTTTGTGGCACCACTGGTTGGGTTCAAACAGAGTGGGTGCATAGTCCGGCCACATGATGCCCAACGTCCAATAGTTGCCGCAGGCGAACCTGGATGGAAAACATACATTAAGATGATGGCATGGATATAAATATATTTTAGAAGTAACGTAATTGCTTCTCTATCATCTTAGGCACCTTGATTAAATAGTAATTTTGAATAACTCTTCGAATCAGTGCTTGAACATCGGCTGAACTGAGTTTTTGAGCACCCAGAATATAACAAATATATCATACATACATACATACATAGCATCACGCCTCATTCCCATAGAGGTAGACAGAGATCACGTCCCACCACTTGCCACGATCCTTGCATATCTCCTTCGCTTCTTTCATTCTCATTAAGCCTTTCATACAAGTTCGTCGGTTTAGAGTACTCTTGACCTGGCCGTTATTTAAAATGTCCTGGATTTGGTCCAGGAACGTTCGCCTTGGTCTTCCCCTTCCAACTTTCGCATTCACTCTTGACTCATAAATCCTTTTTGTCAGTCTCCTTTCATTCATTCTCTCTACATG
>JACTOM010000934.1:12344899-12399134 GCA_015832385.1 Elymnias hypermnestra
ATACCTGGGACACATAGTCCAGCTAGGTAGGTCCAATTTCGAGAAAGAGGTCAACCGCCGAATCCAACTCGGTTGGGCAGCGTTCGGGAAGTTCCGGAAGACTTTTTCGTCCGATAACCCTCAGTGCCTGAAGACCAAAGTCTTCGAACAGTGCGTGTTGCCAGTGATGACCTACGGTTCTGAGACGTGGTCGCTGACTATGGGCCTCATGCGGAAGCTCAGAGTCACTCAGCGTGCGATGGAGAGGGCTATGCTCGGAGTTTCTCTACGCGATCAAATCAGAAATGAGGAGATCCGTAGCAGAACCAAAGTCACCGACATAGCCCTACGAATCGCGAACCTGAAGTGGCAATGGGCGGGGCACATAGTCCGACGGACCGATGGACGTTGGGGCCCGAAGGTGCTGGAGTGGCGACCCCGCACCGGGCGGCGCAGTGTAGGGAGACCCCCCACAAGGTGGACCGACGACATAAAGAGGGTCGCCGGTAGCCGCTGGAGCCAGGCGGCACAAGACCGGGCCTTGTGGATGTCATTACGTGAGACCTATGTCCAGCAGTGGACGTCCATCGGTTGAAGCGACGACGAGCGACGAATAAGATAGAGTGAGATTGAACTATTATAGTGAGAATTAAAATATAAACTTAACAAAAATTGAGTAGTAGTAGTATAAAAATAACCGAGTACGTAACTTTAATAAATCCTAGATGATATTCTCGAGATGATATTAAAAGAATAGATAACCTTTATAAAGAGAGGTCATCGGAAAGACATTATATTTTAAATGTTCACTGCAATATTAAAAGCAAAAAGCTCGAGAGAAAAAGAATTGCTCAAACAATAATAAAATAAATAGTAATGTCGCACTGATGCTTTTATAAAATATAAGGTTAAAGTCCTAAAAAACGCGCTTTGAGAGTGTGTTGGATTCATCGCAGCATTCTGTGGGGTACGGGCCTCGAGGCAGGGCCTCATTGCCCGGGCATCTTTCCTCGGGCATTCAGTAAATGCCCGGTACTCTTTTTTGCCCGTATTTTATACGGGCTAGATCCCGCCGGCGACGCCAGTGGGTCCATCCTGGTCAATTCCGAGGGGGGTGTCTCCGAGTGTTGATGCTACCGCGTCATCTTCGCCACTATCACCTACGGGTGGCGGTGGTGACAGCCGGAGCTCACGAGGCAGACGACGCCCAGTTTTTGCCGTTCTTTGGTACTGGCTGGCAATGCCGTGGAGATGTGTATACGGAGAGTTATCCGCCAGGCGGAACATACTCCTCGTAAGCTGGCGGACGAACACCTCCGCGGTGGGCGTCCTGGTATCACGATGGATAACGTCGTTCCTGACGTACCTCGGAGCTCCTACTATCAGACGTAGGCACTTGTTCTGCTGGACCTGCAGCCCTTTTCTCTGATATCCTGAGCAGAAGGAGTACCAGAAGGCGCTTTGAGAGAAGACCTAACTAAATAGTTCAATGTATAAATTTAGAATAAAGTTATTAACAAAAGTTGATTGATAATTTGTTTTGAGCAACTAAATGAATGGCGGGGTCTTTCTTCATGAATGGTCATCGAGCCCTGACAAGTGTGCAAAATTCCTAACTACTACTTAAAAATCGAGTTCTAAATCTCCATCAGACACATATAGAGGTATATAACAATTGAAAAAATAGTCCCATTTATTTTTAATTTTTTGTATTGTTATCGTCCTTTGACTATGCAAAATTTCAAATTAATTCAACATTTTGAAGTGCTAAATTATCAAATACAGAGATTCCGTTACATAGGTATGATCTAAATTAATAGAAATTCCCTTTACACATACATTATTTAAAACTGACACGCTAAAGAATCTCCGGGAAGCTTCTGAAAGTTTTGAAGTATGTCAGAATTGTAATATGTTTCAACATCGCCCACCCAGATCAACTCAACATATTACAAACTCCAATGTGTCTGTAAGTTATATATTTACTAGCTTTCAATAGATAAAAAGTTAGCTATAGTATACATTTCTCTCTGAAGGATAACACAGTTATTTTACGTATTACAAAGATATATGTGTTATTATTTACCAACCTAATTCATACAATACATTATTATATGTTTATGCATCGGTCGCTAAATTGGCTCTTGGCACTTAAATGTTCATGAAAGACTACCAAATGTTATGATTTTTACATTTGCTAATAGTTAAACTATACTATGTCATCTTTATTTTAATTAATTAAGACTGGTGTAGCGTTATGTTGCGTTAAGCTTTGAGATTGTGAAAAAAGTCCGTCTTATATTTACAGTATATCTTAAAAATGCAATTTGTTTCAATGGTTTTCATTATTATTCATATCACTTATACAACCAAACACACTAATAAATACTCATAGTTTATGAAATGCCACAAAAAAAAGTTTAACAGTCATCGACACGACACACGCGCCCTTAGTAACGGTCACTATGTAACTGAGTTATTTTTTGTTTTTCTATTGTTACGACAGTTACCGAGAAGCTAAATAAATAATACACATTGTGACTTAAAAAGAATGAGATTCTTATATTTCTGATTGTACGAATCGACGACAGAACTATCGTATCATGTAAACTAGTAGTTAATAGGGGCAGTCTAAATGTTATCCAATTAAATACATTACATTTGTTGTATGTAGATCAAAACTGTCTTTATCAGCATTCCATTGAAATAGATATCTTTGAAGACATTAGACATTTAACAAGCGGTTTCCGTACTTCAACACCCACATAAAATTAAGATTTTTTTATAACGTAAAGATATAGTGTTTGTGTGTCTCACGAGCGGTGTTCGATATAGAGTTTAGACTCTGGGGACGATAAAAACGTCTACAGCCAATTTTGTGACAACTCGAGCACCTGCCGCGCCATGTTAGGCGGATTTTATCTTTTTTTCAATAAAACTTGTGATTTTTCTTTCTTTTTACTTATTCTACAGCAAACTAGTGGGGGATAACACATACAAATGAAAATCAGAACTTATTTATTAGCTATACCCAGAGGTTTCAATCGTTTTATTCTCTCTCGTAGTAATGCTATAAATTCTTAAAATACTTTGTGACTGTCCACTTTGAGAAAGGAATATGTCAGAGAAAACGGAAAGAAGAAGGCGTAGGGTTCCCGTCGACATCTTCCTTAGTGATGTCCATAATTCAATCACCAAAGTGTGGGCCTCGGTAGGTAATGTTGGTACAATCAAACACTATTAATTAACTCAGATTATAATGTCCAATCACTTAATGTTCCCGATATCAATTTACGCAAACACATTAACAATAATAGGAACGCAACAGTTGGAAAAGTCGACCCCTCTGGCAGACCGGCACTCGAGAACTGTCGAGTAAGTCGCCAGCCCGCGACTCTTTGACTCTGTCCAGCGCCGATAGATGACGCCGGCGTTCCGGAAACTATTTCACTCCAACTAATATATCTGTCTCTATTCAACCGATGGATGTCCACTGCTGGATATAGGTCTCACATCATGTGGGCATTTCAAAAAGTCATGGCAAAAAAACGGAAAAAAACTCAATAAAGAAGTGCAACTTCTGTGGCTTATATTATAACTATTTTATAATTATTTTATATTACATTCATGTCGAATATTGTATAGCTGAAGATTTTTTTGCTTGAACGCTTTGATCTCAGGCACAACTAATCCGATTTGAAACATCTTTCAATGATAGATATTCCACTGATTGACTATGACTATCATCACACTAAGACCAATGGGAGCGGTAATCCAATGAAGAATGTATCAAAATTGGAGTTACTTTTTTTTTTTGAGAGCTTCTGCTGCGTAAATGGTTAAAGATTTGCAAAAATCATGCACTACTATATTGTTTCTAAATAAAATACAATTATAATATATTTACAAGAGAGGGTTTTTAGAGCATAGACCCACCACGCTGCTCCACTGCGGATTGGCAGGCTGAGTACACAAGTGTACTCTCTATTCCTTCACTCTCATAGTCCGACGTGCCTCTCATAGTCTAAAAACCCTCTCTCGTATGAGTGAGGAGGTCTGTGCCCAGCAGTGGGACGTTAATGGGCTGCTACTTACTTTACTTTACAATATATTTAATTATAATTGTGCGTAAATTGTTAATAATTGTATCGCAATGTTGTATTAAATCATGAATTAAACTGTAGCTGTGACGCGACCGTAACTCTTTCGATTCCGTATTTGACGAGAGCCAGCTTAACTCGAACGAGCGTTACATAGCCGAGTGTGATGGTTCAGTCAATAATTCAACACCTACAAAATACACGCCTTAACAAATTATCACTTAAGATATAAGGTCTTTAATTTATTTGTCTGTGAAAAATCTTTGTTGTGCGTATGTGCGAATATGTATAAGTGTCTCTGGGGTTTTACTGCGCTCCATTTACTTCACACTTTACTTGTATTACGATAAAATATATGTCGGAGAATAAGACAGAACGGACGGAGAAGCATAAAGCACAGGGGCGTAGGGTTCTCCGCCGACATCGTCATTAATGGGATCCATTATGTAATTTCTTATTCTGTGGGCGTTCGTGGGTAATGTTGGTGCAATCAAACACTTTGTTAATTAGCTCGGATTATAATATTCAATCACTTAATGTTCCTGATATCAATTAACACAAACTCATTAACAATAATAGCTAGGGACGCGACAGTTTCAATAGTCGACCACTCCGGCCGACCGCCACTCGAGAACTGCCGAGAGACGCGCCGGACTGCCACTTATTGACACTGCCCCCACGCCGATACACAGATGGCGCCAGCGTTCCACAGACTATTACACACGGACCAGCGATCCACAGACTCTTGCACTCCGACATATATATAACACTAGATGATGCGATCAACTCCATCTGAACCTCATGAAAGAGAAAGACAACGAACAAATTTGGTTATCATAACAAAGGTTATAGTGTGCCAACTTTAAAAGATAAACATATGTTGTTACAGAATTTTTTTAGAACTTTTGAAGGGTACTATTTAGCTATACATTTACGCAGCGGATGCTCTCAAAAGGAAAAAAAATCGATTTTGAAACATGCCTTATTGGTGTCCTCTCCTATACAAATCTAAATTTCTTTATTCAAGTAAGCATATTATAGCACTTTTGATTCGTCAAATTATATTTTTTTTCCACACTCTGATTCTAATATACATCTGATGATGGTACTCAAGATCGGCTTAAAATCTAAAGTTACGAGGGTTCCTTCGCGCCCTGATCCGAGAAGAACCCACAACAAACTCAGTCGGGTATTTTTTTTTACCATCATCATTACAATAACAAATTAGTTTACTATATTTTAATTAAAATTAGAGCAATTTGTTCACTCCCAAGCGTTTCTATCGTCTAGGTAATCTTGCAACTTATAATACGATTTTTCTATCAACTTTCTTTTAACAAAGACTTTGAATTTATTAATTGACATCTTTAGAACGTCTTGTGGGAGTTTATTATAGAAACGTATACAGTTACCTTTAAATGAGTTGTTAAGAGTCAATGTTTTTATGTACATACAAGTTTTCTAATATATATACGCAGTGAACTGTCATTGGTCTTAACGATATGATATCTAGCCTATAGCCTTCCTAAATAAATGGGCTATCTAACATTGAAACAATTTTTCAAATCGGACTAGTAGTTCCTGGGTTTAGACAAAAAAAAATTCTTCAGCTTACAATATTAGTATAGATAATATAATATTTTATTATAGTAGCATACAGAAGTTTCATTTCACCCACGTGTTCTTTTTTTGAATCGTGTAATTATTGACATATTTGAACTTCGCTAATTAATATAATTATAAAACATCGCCCAAATGTTATGTCAGCAAAGGCGTTTTGATGGCGGCCCGAGAGGAATGTCCCAATTAGCGTTACGAGAGACCCTTTACGCAAAAATTCAGGGAAATTTTATAGACAAAGAGCTAATGTACACTTATCATTAAATATTATAAAACAAATTTCAAGGGCAGCGTCTTTCTGTTCATGAGAAACTCATAACCTATTACACGATTCACACGTGGTTCCCCAATTGATACAGTGATGCCTGAGGAAGAATTGGACTATTGATTGCCTCGCTGGCGCAGTGTTGCAAGTACTCGCTTTGCTAGCCGAGGTCATGGGCTCGATCCCCGGTAGAAAATGCATTTTCTAATTTGTCTAACTCTGGACTGGTGGGAAACTTCACCGGTGACTTATTCCCACTCTACCAGCAAAGACGTACCGCCACGTAATGAGATTTGTGGTCTGGTACGATGCTATGTACGAGTAGAAACTATAAAAGGTAAATTGCCTCTTTAATATATCAGCACGCTCCCATCTATCTTAAACTCTATCATTACACATAATCAGGTATTATCACATTTAACCTGTCTGCAATTATAAAACTCATCAGCCGCGTCTTCTGTATATCTTTTCATGGTATTTTCTCCAATAGATATAGTAATTTATAAGGAATGTGTAGGTATATAATTTGTTAGGATTTTCTGTAGAATGCTTCAAATAAAACGATGACTGTTGGAACGCTGCCTAATCTCTTAGATATAACAAAATAATGTATGGTAGCATAATTAATTTTTACGTAGATCTACATATTACATTGGTATAAAAAACTCCTATAGTTTTATGCATGGTGTAAGTGAAATTTTTAAAGTGATAATTTGTTATGGGAATGTAAACCGCTTCTATAGTAACACGCTATGGCGCCAATCTGTCTGACTTCCCTTTCTCTCACGCGGTAGGCAGGCTCTCCCTCTCTCTCTCTAACCCAGCGCTAACAATGCTAGCCTTGTTTATTGTTGCGATAGACATATACCGTTGATAGATAGACTCAATATAAAGATTTTTTAAATAACTTGTTACATTGTCGTATTAATAACCTTAAAATTTAAACAATAACTTCTTCTCAAGTTAAACAATTTCAATATTATATAGTTCAATTTAAATTAGTTTTAAGTTATCACGTCTGTCGGGCGTTACGAGATGCACGATTATTATTTTAAATTCGCACAAATGATGAGCTTATGGGAGCTATGGGCGTCGCCATATTAGTATTGGCTGTTCAGCCGATCACCTTGCGTTTTACCCCCTCTTCGCGGCTTGTTGTAATGCGACATATGGACGAAAAAATAATAGTGGATTTAAAAAGGTTTCACTTTGTAATTAATGTAGGAAATCTGTAACCTTTCAAACGTAATCTCTTAGACTATTTAGAATATTTTACCTTCAAAGTTTATAACAAATTCAATTATAATGTTTTACTATGTTACCCTCGCGCTAAAGTAATATACCAACTTGATTATTAGATTTATTAGAATAACAAAATTTGTATACTTTACAAAATCATTACGTTATTGATGTTATATAATCAGCTCGATGAATTGGCTTTAAGTACATTGACTATAATCTACGTACTCTGACTATACGGGTTTTAAAGAAAATGATGCCTACGTGAATTATATGTCACAGTATCACATCAGCTTGATGAGGCTCGAGAATTTGGATTAGATTTAATATAATATCTACAGTAAGAGAGATATGATAAGTAGAAGTCTATTAATGTCCCACTGCTGGGTACAAGCCTCCGTCCTCATACGAAAGAGGGTTTAGAGACATATACCCATCAATGCTCCAACGCGGGTTGGGAATGTCTCCAGTACATGTAGTATTTTAATGTGCGTTTCATGTAACTAGTTTACAAAATATAATAGACATGTATATTCAGCATATAATGATACTCCTGTAAGACCCACTACGTATTATTAATATATATCAAAAACAGCAGGTGACTCATAACAGATCCCTGTGGAATTCCACAAAGTGTTTTGTATATGAGGTGATCTTAACGCACAATTGACTTTTGATAGCAGAGATTTGATTCTGCACTGCCACTGTTTTAATACAAGATTTACACACCATCAAATTTCGGTGATATGTCAATCTTGAATTAAAATAATGCAGTATACTCGTAGGTGTTGTTATGGGACAAACTATGACAAGACAACGGTATAGCTATATTAATATTGTTATAGATTAAATGGTCACCGTGTTAGAAAAATGTCGTAGTTGTATCAATAAGTCGGAATTAAATAGTTCCCGGAACGCCAGCGCCATCTATCGGCGTTGGACAGAGTCATCGAGTCACAAGCCTACGGCGTTCTCGACAGTTCTCGAGTGACGGTCCGCCGAATTAGGGAGCCCACTAAGGACGATGTCGGCGGGAACCTATGCTTAATTGTTTTAAACTTAAATTTTCGTGGTTTATTAACATATTGACTATTTGAACGGGTACATATCGCGATGGCGATTTTCAATTTTAATTTTTCCGATATTTCGACCCAGTTGCATGGATCGTGGTCACGACGTTAAATAGTCTGTCTGTCTGTCATTCTGTCTGTCTCTTGTCTGTCTCTGTCTGTCTGGCTCTTGAGTCTTTAAATTGTCTTCATCTTAATAATACTATTATAGACTTTTTGTAGATCTATAAGATAGAAATATTACACTATACATTGTTTTGTTATATCTGTAAAGGTTGAGAGAATGATTTTGATGAAAAATCGAATAAACAACTTTATTTTTCAATAAATTTACTCAAACTAGACAAGTTGTATACCTTTACTTTCCTCATAAATTATTGTATCTATTAAACAAAATTCCATTAAAATCTGTTCAGTAGACGCGGCGGAGATTGTGTTATAATATGTAAGAACTTCGTAAAAACTTAATCTCGCCTGTAATTTGGTTCTTAAATTGACAATTTGACTATATAATCAAAAGTTACCATTACGAAATTTAACAAAAATAAAAATAAAATGACCTTCCGTGTCCTCATTTAATATTACATTGTGTAAAATGTAATAAGTTCATTTTTTCACCCATATTTATAACTTACTTTTTTACTTATTCAGGAGATGCTAAATATTATGAATGAAGCTTTGAAAGGGAAAGGAATGAAAGTGAATGTAAACAAAACGAAAGTTTTGCTTTTTGAACGAGATGAATCTATGATGAATGGCAATATTTTGATAGATGGGGAACAAGTGGAAGAGGTGAAAGAATTTGTATACTTGGGATCTAAATTTACAAAAGATGGAACATGTGACAGTGATATCGAAAGGAGAGTGAATGCAGGGAATATGGTAAATGGTGCTCTGCATGCTTTTATGAATAGCCAGATGGTGTCTCAAAGGGCTAGACTGGCAGTGCATGCTGGAGTGTTGGTGCCAACACTTATGTATGGTAGTGAAAGTTGGGTATGGCAGAAGAATCACAAAAGTAAAATAAATGCGGTAGAGATGAGAGCGTTGAGAAGCATGAGTGGATTAAAACTGAGTGACAGAGTAAGAAATAGTGTGATAAGAGAACGTTGTGGTATAAAAGAAGACGTAGTGACTAAAATTGAGAAAGGTATGCTTAGATGGTTTGGGCATGTAGAGAGAATGAATGAAAGGAGACTGACAAAAAGGATTTATGAGTCAAGAGTGAATGCGAAAGTTGGAAGGGGAAGACCAAGGCGAACGTTCCTGGACCAAATCCAGGACATTTTAAATAACGGCCAGGTCAAGAGTACTCTAAACCGACGAACTTGTATGAAAGGTTTAATGAGAATGAAAGAAGCGAAGGAGATATGCAAGGATCGTGGTAAGTGGAAGGATGTTGTCTCTGCCTACCCTTATGGGAATGAGGCGTGATGCTGTGTATGTATGTATGTATGTAAAAGATAACCCACAGTAACCGTTGTTATCTTTAATAAAAGGAAAATGTTATTTACCAAGCTATTGTATATAACACAGTATAATTTCTCAACCAATTAAATACATTATGTACGTTGTATATTTCATGTAGATTAAACTGCTCTTAATAGTATTTTATTAAGATGGATATCTTATTTTTATACACACGTTTAAGTGTATGCAGATGCAGTCGCAGGGTCAGCTTGTTAAAATAATGATACTTACCACCCCATAAGAAATATGGTGAGTGTATATGCAAGTATTCGTTCAGGTACACTTGCACTAGAATTCGAACTACGACTCGCCAATTGAGCCCAAAGAAGCCAGCATATACCAGCACCACCAGCGGCACCACCTACCACCATGTAGACTGGAAGATGAGGCTCAGCTGGACAGTCGCGAATATATTGGACACCTAGAAACAAACTCTTTGTGAAAAACGTGCGCATAGATACTAAAATATCACAGTGTAAAGGGTCACATTTCTTTTGAAGATAAAATGCATATAGTGAGCTATCCTTAAAAGATAGACATATATCATTGTAGACTTTTTTATAGATTTATAATAGAGGAATTACCCCACCATACAATGTTTTGTTACCTCTAAGGAATTTGGCAACGTTTTTAATGAAAAGTCTCAGGCGGCGTTATTCTTCCGACCATTTGCAACAATTATTGTTATATTTCAATAAATTTCCACACAACCTAAATAAATTGTATACGAAACCATTTCTTATGAATCACACTTTCTAATAGTGAAAACCGCATGGAAATCCGTTTAGTAGTTTTTATGTTCGGATCCTTTGTTCCATATTAAGGAATAGTAAACAAATTTCAGCTTATACGCATATTTCTAATGTTTTAGCGATTTATTGACAAAATTCTGTTATTTGGTAAACAAAGTACAATATTATTGAGACATTCCCTATAAATATATGGATTCGATCCTTCCAGACTATTTTTAGAATTCAATATCAGTGAAAAGAAATTGCTTGCGGAATTGTAATTCTACTCGTACGTAATCACGACTTGATTTGTAAGAAAAATCTATTTTACGTTAGGATTAAATGGACGTACCGCTGCTTTAATGCAAGATAGACCCAATACTAAATAATCTATTTTCTAGGAATGCCACTGTCATAATTTTCGCTTAAATCTTTTACAATCATCGTTCATCATTGCTTTAATACAAAATTGATTCATCATCATGAAAGACGACACTCTAGCAATAACAATGTTGAATATGTCACATTTACACTGATATACCATTCTTTTAATGTAAGATTGATAAATTACCAAATAATTCATTTTTCTGGCATTGTCACTATTTGATTTATAACAAAATTTTAAATGCCTTATTCGTTTTAACCACTGTCATAGTTGGATTTGTCAAGACATTTGACCAAACCAGTTGATTTTCTCCGTTATCACTGATCCATAGTCATCCAAGTTAATATTCTAGCAATGCTATTGTTTGATCTATGCTATACCTTAGTTGTATTGCATACTATTACCATTACCTGACCGAGAACAGAACAGAACAGAACCTTTACACTACTACGAGTATACTGCTGCTTTAAGACTACACATCACCGAATAAGTTGATGTTCCAACATTGCCACGGGTTGATCCATAACACCGATGATACTGCTTTATTATAAAATTGACACATCATCAAATGAGTCTCAGTTTTAGTTCAAGAATAATACATAACCAAATAAGTTCATTCCCTAGCATTGTCTTAAATACAAGATTGACACAACAACTCAAAAAATAGTTAACACTGTCAGCATTTCATCCATAACAACATTAATAAAACTATATCGTTGTTTTATTACAAAATTGTCACATCGTGAAACAAATCCATTTTTTAGTATTATCAATATTTCATTGAGTTAAGAATGAATGAATTATTCATCAAATGTTTACTCTACGCTGATGATCAAGTAATACTTGCGTCATCCGCTAATGAGCTACAGGGTATGGTAAATATTATGAATGAAGCTTTGAAAGGGAAAGGAATGAAAGTGAATGTAAACAAAACGAAAGTTATGCTTTTTGAACGAGATGAATCTATGATGAATGGCAATATTTTGATAGAAGGGGAACGAGTGGAAGAGGTGTAAGAATTTGTATACTTGGGATCTAAATTTACAAAAGATGCAACATGTGAAAGTGATATTGAAAGGAGAGTAAATGCAGGGAATATGATAAATGGTGCTCTGCACGCCTTTATGAATAGCCAGATGGTGTCTCAAAGGAACAGGCTGGCTGTACATGAGTGTTGGTGCTAACACTTATGTCAGATAATGATAGTTGGATATGTCAAAAAAAGTACAAAAGTAAAATAAATGCGGTGGAGAGAAGAGCATTGAGAAGTTTGAGTGAATTGAGTGACAAAGTAAGAAATAGTGTGATAAGAGAACGATGTGGTATAAAAGAAGAGGTAGTGACTAAAATTGAGAAAGGTATGCTTAGATGGTTTGGGCATGTAGAGAGAATGAATGAAAGGAGACTGACAAAAAGGATTTATGAGTCAAGAGTGAATGCGAAAGTTGGAAGGAGAAGACCAAGGCGAACGTTCCTGGACCAAATCTAGGACATTTTAAATAAGGGCTAGGTCAAGAAATTTTTATGAAAGGTTTAATGAGAATGGAAGAAGCGAAGGAGATATGCAAGGATCCTGGCAAGTGGAAGGACGGGGTCTAGGAGAATGAGGCTATGTATTTAATCGGTATTTCCATTCTGCCTTTGAAAAACCCGACACAGCGGCTTCTTGTACCAGTGAAACACCTGTTTCATCCAACCTCGTTTCTTTAAACACAATAAAATTATCACCTGAAATGATATTGCATTACTTAAGAAATCTAAATGTTAATAAAGGCTGTGGTCCTGAAGGCATTCCACCAGTTTTCTTCAAAAAGTGCTCCAAAGCATTAGCCTACCCCTTATGTTATCTATTTAATTTATCTTTACGGTGCGGTGTTATGTCCAACTTATGGAAAAGATCGTTTATTGTTCCAATTTTTAAAGCAGGGGACAGGCATGATATAAAAAATTATAGACCCATTTCTAAACTGAATACAGTTGCTAAGCTCTTTGAAAAAATAATATACGACGCTATATATCCCAATTTATGATTAACTTTTATACATCAACAACACGGTTTTATTAGTAAAAAATCATCGGAGACCAATTTGTGTGAATTTACGAATGAAGTTGCTACTGCTATGGACAGTGGATATCAGATGGACGTTGTGTATACTGACTTTCCTAAGGCTTTTGATAAAATCTGTCATAGTTTACTTTTAAAGAAATTGTATAGGGCCGGTATACATGGAGACCTTCTTCGATGGTTTGAATCATATTTGAGTAACCGAAGCCAAGCTGTAACCATAAAAGGTTTTTCTTCTACTTTTGTACCTGTAACTTCTGGCGTGCCCCAGGGCTCCCACCTAGGTCCTCTATTATTTAATATATTTATAAACGACATTGTTTTGATATTTAATCACGCAGACTTTTTATTATATATATATATAATATGAAAATTTTCAAAAAATTAAATATTCAACTGATTGCTTACTTTTACAAGAAGACCTTAACAATCTTAATATTTATTGCAACGAGAACTTTTTTAAGCTTAACATTGAAAAATGTAACGTAATAAGTTTTACTATAAAGCGTAATTCAATAATAAACGTTTACTCAATATGAAGTATTCCCCTGAATAGAGTATTTGAGATAAAAGATCTTGGTGTTTATTTGGACGAAAAGTTGATCTTCAAAACACATATAAACTACATTAGTTCTAAAGGGTATCGTATGCTTGGTTTTATTTTGCGAACGGCCAAAGATTTTAAACAAATTACTACACTTCTTCTTCTGTTTAACGCCTTTGTCAGATCTGTTTTAGAATATTCGTCTACGGTGTGGAACCCTCAATATTTGAGCTATAAAAAACAAATTGAACACATACAAATAAAATTTTTAAAACACTTAAAATATAAATGTAATATTTATAATAAGCCAATGCCTAGTAATATTCTTTCACTTGAGAATCGTCGAACGGAGAGAGATTTAATGTTTTTATACAAAATCCTGAATAATAAGACTGATTCACCTTACCTCCTAAGGAATATCTCTTTTATATGTCCTCGACTGTGTACGCGTATCAAAAAATTATTTAGTGTCCCTTTTTGTAAGCCTATTATGCTAAAAACTCATTTATTATACGTTCCTGTTAAATATTTAATAACCTAAGTGATATAGACATATTTAATGATGGAAAGTCCTCAATCAAAAGAAATATTAAATCTTACCTGTTAAGTAAAAAGTAAAAAAAAAAAGAAAAAATGTTGAGATAAATACACAATAACACTATGTTTTAGTTGTTAGTGGAAACTTTACTGATGTATGTGTTAGTTTTAAGTGAATACCTATGTTAGTCTTTAAGTAAATTGTTTGTTTCCCAAATAAAAATAAATAAATAAATCAATATTTGATTCATAACTTTATTTTTATTAGTTTTAAGTCACTTTTCTAGTATTGTCACTGTTTGATCCATTACATCTATACTGTTGCATCATTGTTTTAATATCACCATGTAAGTTTACCTATTTGATGGTGTGTAAGTCTTGTATTAAAATAGTGACAGTGCAGAATCAAATCTGCGCTATCAAAAGTAGACAGTTTGTTAGAATCAACCAATATACAAAGATACGCACTCTGTGGAGTTCCACAGGGATATGTTTTGGGTCACCTGCTATTTCTGATATATATAAATAACATATATTCAGTGGGTCTTACAGGAGTATCATTAGAAGTTGTAAATACGTGTCCATTGTATTTTGGAAACTCATTACAAGAAACTACATTTTCTTTAAGAAGATAAAAAACAATTCTCTCCTTTTGAGCCTCTAACTATAAACGAATAAGTCCAGAAACAATCTGATACTGAAAAATATCTTGGCTTGTTCATCGATTCTAAATTGACGTGGTGAAATCATATAGAATACGTTAAGTCCGAACAGCGTCACTTATTTTACATATAAAATTTATTACAAATATGAACATATAATTACTGAATTTGTGAATAGAGTCTAAAATCTCTTTTTTTCAATATTGAGTAATTTGAAACGCCATAATTCGAAATTGAATTTCATTATCTCATACAAAGGGGCGTAATAATTCTAAGTGTTTGTCTGAGATTGCTAGCGAACTTATGTAAGGTGAGTTCACACTGCCTCGGCGACATTTTTAAATATATCTTTTAAATTTCACAATCAAATTATTAATCTTCCTTCCATATCGCATGTTGCATTACAGCCGGCCGCAGGGTACGAGTAAAATGAATAAGGCTTGGTAGAGCAGCCACGGTTGGTAAAGCGGCGTCAGAGACTCGCATCAGAGCTTTTACTTGCTTCTTGGTTTCATAAGACTACACAATGATTTAAAATTGATACTGTTTCCGTCGGCTCTTATTCGTGACCATTATTTTCTTATCGATTTATCGCATTAGCCGGCCGGGGAGTGGTAGTAATGCAAAAGGCGTTGGCTAGAGCAACCAAGTCCATAATGGCGGCGTCCGTAACTGGCATCTGCTGTTTCACTTCTAACGTTGCGAGCACTGCATTAGCAAAGGCCCCGAGGTCAAATACTCGTAAGACTAGTATAAAGACTTAAAGTGTCTCATTTCTTCTCCATCGTACACATCTAAAGGATGGTTATGTATTTTGCTTGCGCCTTTTGCGGTTTCCTCGACCTCTCTCTATTTGTGACATGTCTTGTGTATTGTGCATGTGCAAAAGAGCCGATTGGTTAACGTTTTTTATGATTACCATCTTTCTTTAGTTCTTGAATCTTTCATCAGTTCTTGAGTGCCGTCATTAGACGTACATTAAAATTAGGATGTGGAAAAAAAATATATTATTTTACGACTCAAAATTGCCGTAAGATGCCAACTTGAATAAAGATATTTTGATTTTGTTTGTTTTATAATATCTTGTAGGTGACTGACCGCGAGAACTTTTATGCTCAACCTTTCCCTGTACCACCAAATATTCTAAGGAGCTTTCACATCTGATTCATAAAAGGACAGTGGATGAAAGTCTTTGTTTTATGTTTAGCTTCTTTCGTATTGACACGTTGGTGTATTGAACAATCGACCTAAATCTCAGCATTTATACTGCTACAACCCTTTTGATCGATAGTCCATGTTTCAGCTTCGCATAAGAAGATAAGAAATCGTTAATCATTAAGCGCACCTTCTCTTTCCTTATCTTGGACCTTAATGGCACGACGTATTTTTATTTCTTTTTCGCCACTTCCTATCTATATATCACGTTGATTGTTGGTCTTTTATTCCTGGAAGGTCTTTCGATTGTCTAATTTATCTAGGAACATGGTTCTGCCGTGGTTATTTACCACTCTACTATAAAGGAGTAAAATATGCACTCCATAACGACGCTATGTGGAAGCTATTAAGAATTTACATCATAATATAAATTATACTAATAACATCTAAATTAGGGTCTACAAAAATAATAGTCTCAATTATTTGTATTTAACCTGAACTGTACCCTAAAACCTTTGGGGCTAATTTATAGCGAAAGCACTTGTAGAGATTTGTACAGCGACCTTTTAGTGTTTTAATAAATCCAGTGGATTTTCACGTAAATTACAATATTTTCTAAGACGGCGATAACGTAACAATATTTTTCGTGTTAAAGTGAATCTTTTTTTTTTTTTTTGTCTATCGCCTGTTTTTTTACCGTCAATATATCACATATTGCATTACAGTCGCGGATTGGTCGATTTATATTCTTACTCATTCGTGATTTAATGACAAACCACTCGTTTTCTAATGAAGTAAAATTTCTTTACGCACGCTGTGATCACTTGGGGAATAAGGTGATAACGAGAGCGTTACGAAAAGCGTGACCGGGCAAGGCGTATGGAAAATGAAAGGGAGAGATAAGCTAGTGAAAATAGAAAGAGAATCAAGTTTTACACACCCGTTTTTTGTTACTCACAGGGTAGCGCTTGGCTGTAATCTCATTCGATAGTAAGTGAGGATACAGTCTTAGGTGGAAGCCAGCTGAATGAGTAAAAGCGTAATTTTTTCGTGGTATCTACACGAAACGCTTATGTTTTATTTGGTGGCACGTCTGTATATCGAAATTCTTTGTCACACTATTTCATCGCGATAAATTAGGAAACTACTGAATTGATTTTGATATGTATAACGAGGTTGATATGTATAACCTCTCCTAACCCCCCCCAGATGTCAAACATCCAACATCAACAAACTGTCACCACGTTGTATTGACTTCACTCAAGATAACTACTTGACCTTTCCGTTACATACAATTACTTTTAGATTAATTAACAAATCATTAAATTTGTTATCTGATTATAACAACTGATTTTCGTAATTAAATTAATTATGTTTAGTTGTTGGTACTGCGACATATATCTTTTTAATTTTTGAATTGGGATACTTTTCATTTTAATGTATAATTAAAGTTCTTTTAAGTGCAGAAAAGCATTTAAAAATTAAAGATTTAATTTACATAACAGTAGGGATTTCAAAATCCGAAAACACTTATTATTTTATTTGACGCATATGTTTGTATTTGACTTGAATTTTGTAGAATCCCTTCTACAATATTTATTTATAAAGAGATTAGAAAGTGTGCAAAAGCGTTTCCTGTGACATCTTACTTTTAAATGCGGTCTGACAAAAAAACTTCAAAGTTACAGAGAAAGACTAATTAATTTTAAAATGAATACACTCTGACCGAAGATTTACATTCGACAACATGTTTATTTACGAACTTGTTAACGGTATTTTAGGCTATCTCTCCATTGAATAGTATTATAAGGTCATACAGCGAACTTGTCAAAAAAAATAATGAAATAGATGTTTTTCGTGATTCTAAAGCTGTAATAAAAAAAAACTCGTCGTAATTAATCTTCTTTTTAATTAGTTTATAATTCATATATGTCGGAGAATAAGAGAGAAACGGAGAAGCATAAAGCACAGTGGCATAGGGTTCTCCGCCGACCTCGTCATTAATTGGATCCATTATTTAATTTCTTATTCTGTGGGCGTTCGTGGGTAATGTTGGTGCAATCAAACACTTTGTTAATTATCTCGGATTACAATGTTCAATCACTTAATGTTCCTGATATCAATTTACACAAACTCATTAACAATAATAGCTAGGAACGCGACAGTTTCAATAGTCGACCACTCCAGCCGACCGCCGCTCGAGAACTGGCCGGATTGCAACTTATTGACTCTGTCCACGCCAATAGATGGCGCCAGCGTTCTACAGACATCTGCCCTCCGACATATATAAGTAAATTACATAGTTGTTAAAGTTTTGTCCATGTAGTTTTCACCTTTAATTAAGATACTATTAAGCAAAAGACTGTGAATGAAGTTTGTTGAAGTATGTAATGTGCGTTTTGTTGGTGTTCAATAAAGTAAAAAAAAATTCAAGTTTAGACCTCTAAATGTGAGTTCTTCTATCAATTAAGTAGTATTAGCATTAAATAGGTTCAGGGTTACAATGTGTAATCTTCTGCGTTAGTGGGCAACTGGAATCCAAATAAACATTTGTATCGCTTAATCTTCAAAATTATAATATGCCTTTTGTGTGTTAGTTACATATTTCTTAAAACTATGTGTCGGCAAATCCAAACATGATTACGATATCTTTTTAAAATTGCGTATGCTCGATCTGACAAATGACTTCGAACCTCATTCATTTTAAAACAGGGCATTTTAGAGGATTGTCAGACATTCTCTAATACCATCACCTTCAGAAATAATATGGAAAACTACATTTGACATATCAAAAGCGCTGTAAAAACCTACTGAATTTGGATTTTTAAGTTGCAAAATAATAGTCATTATTTTGACGCAATAAATGTACATATAATTTTCATTTATGTCTGTAGATTTACCGACTTCTATTTGTAAATGTTGTATATAGACAGATGTCAAACGTAGAAGGGATTGACCCAAATCTCCTTAGAGATTAGTGACCTACAGTGATTGCTACACATTTAAAAGTACATTTAGTTTTAAAGTAGATTCTCAAACTCCACACTAAAACTGGCTGTAATGTAAATTTAACCAAATCGAATCATCAAATTCTTTATTTAAGTATTTCTTTTACAAAACTTTTGAATATTAAATACAGTCATTTTCCCATAGTATTTCCAATATAATTCTTAAAATCCAAAGTTGTGAAGGTTGTTTTGCTTCCTATTCTAAGTAGTTCTCACATAAATTCAGTTAGATATCCTTTTTCAGTAACATATTTTTAAGTTGGAATTATGAATGGATATAGTGAGTTATCTTTAGAGGATATTTGTTATATCTCTAAAGGATTAGAAAGTATTTTGACAATGAAAACATCGAGGTGACTTTCTTTTCCAACATTTCTAATAATTAGCGCTATATTTCTAATAATTTAAAACATAAAACCTTATTAAATGATATACATAAACGTTCCCTAAGAATCCCTTTGTCCATTTATTAAAATTGCATGAAAATCAATTCTGTAGTTTTTAAATTTACAATACTATCGTTGATACAAACTAAGACCTGTCACTAGGCGAATATTGCTTCATTCCCCTGTGCTACCCCTCTTATACCAAACACCCACTCAAAAATAATTAAGTCCACCAATCACAGTCGTCGTGTTTAAACACGACGTCTGAATTTCCGGACTGTGTTAAACCGGATGTAGTGAATGCAAACGTTTCACTGATAATTATAACGACCTCAGCATAATAAACAAATATAGTAATTTAATAGCAAACCACAAATAAAATAATCATGATCGCTAACACCAGATAGATTATTTTAAACTTCCCTTCAATGATTATTAAACATAAACGATAATGAAAATCGTTTATGTGTTCATTAAAATATCAACTCCCACGCCGCATAAAAAATAAAGGCACCATTTTGAATGCGGTAAGAGTTTTTTAATAGCCAGCTCGTAAATCTCTCCTTCCCCCTAATATTTCACGGAAATCTGCAAATTGAAACAAGACCGCTTCAAGGGAATCCCACTTCGTCTGTGAACAACCATTAATCTTTTATCTACCCTCCATTATATTACAATTTAAGAGATGAGAACGTTTATTGCAAGCCAACAAATGGCTTTCAACTCTGCCTATATTTTGTAGTACAGGACGAGGAAATGATTGATATAAAATGCTTGTTCTTACGTCAAAATCTATATTCAAATTATATCTGTATTTATAACCTTACGAGCCTTAGAAGTTTAGCATCAACGAGAAATGTTACATAAAAGGGGAAAATATTTTGCAGGGAATATGGTAAGTGGTGCTCTGCACGCCTTTATGAATAGTCAGATGGTGTCTCAAAGGGCTAGACTGGCTGTGCATGCAGGAGTGTTGGTGCCAACACTTATGTATGGTAGTGAAAGTTGGGTATGGCAGAAGAATCACAAAAGTAAAATAAATGCGGTAGAGATGAGAGCGTTGAGAAGCATGAGTGGATTAAAACTGAGTGACAGAGTGAGAAATAGTGTGATAAGAGAACGTTGTGGTATAAAAGAAGACGTAGTGACTAAAATTGAGAAAGGTATGCTTAGATGGTTTGGGCATGTAGAGAGAATGAATGAAAGGAGACTGACAAAAAGGATTTATGAGTCAAGAGTGAATGCGAAGGTTGGATGGGGAAGACCAAGGCGAACGTTCCTGGACCAAATCCAGGACATTTTAAATAAGGGCCAGGTCAAGAGTACTCTAAACCAACGAACTTGTATGAAAGGTTTAATGAGAATGAAAGAAGCGAAGGAGGTATGCAAGGATCATGGCAAATGGTAGGATGTTGCCTCTGCCTACCCCTATGGGAATGAGGCGTGATGCTATGTATGTATGAGAGCTGCTGTTGCGTGCGGAGTGTAAACAGTTACAGTTATGCAACAATAATGTATGACGAAATTGTTCGTTATAGAATGTTCTTAAAAATGACGATGCATGTATATGTCTATCTATTAAGAAAGACTCACTGTAACCTATTTTATAGTGTTAGCGATCATGATTATTTTATTTGTGGTTTTTATATCAGTGAAACGTTTACATGCACTACATCCGGTTTAACGCCGTCCAGAAATTCTCAAATTTAAGAAGTTCTCATTTTCATGACGACTGTGATTGGTGGACTTATTATTTTTGAGTGGGGCGATTGGTAAAAAAGGGGTAGCACAGGGGAATGAAGCAATATTCGCCTAGTGACAGTTCTTAGTTTGTATCAACGTTAGCATTATGTTTTAAGTCATTCAAAGTATGTAATATAATAATGAAGAATATGAGAATAGTATTATTTAACCTGCAAATTAGTGAGCGACTCTAAAAATAGTTATCAAGTTTTTTCTTTTGCATCTGCTGGCTCTATTAAGTGACGCATATGAAAATCAGTTAGAAAATACATAAATTAGGTCCTCAAAACACATTGTTATTGCTGTAAGAAGCTTTCTGAATTTGGACAGGTAGGAGGCTTCGGCCGTGGCTAGTTATCCTCGTCGTCAGTAAAAACTGGCTCTCCGGTACGATGCTGTATAGAAGTTACAGATAGTGATTTTTTTAATGTGTAAGTGTATCACCACTTTCCATCATAGTCTTATCTATTAAGGTAAATAGTGTTTTAAAGTCCCACCCCTGGGCAAAGGCTTCCAGTAATAAAAGCGTACAGGTGAACGTACTTTACAGATACTCGCAGCCTCTGATATCTACTCTTCCACCTCTTATTATTACAGTCTCGATTTATGGAAAATTATCTCATAAAATTGATTATCGTTTACATTATTTTAGACATTTGAAAACCGTGAATAATTTGGTTAATTAATACAGTGTATCATGAAATAGTAACGGGTGTCGTTTGTGTTGGCATTCGGAATCGATGCCGCTTATTAAATATTGGTTTGATAAATTATCAATTGGACGTTCCTATGCGTGAATTGAAATTTAGGTAATTCATTCAACAGAGTATCATCATGTATCCATGGAGGCTCCTTAATTTTAGTAAATAAATATTTTAAATGTAAGGAACGTACATACATAGTGAGCCTATCTGATGAACGGACGGTAGATGAACGTTTATTGAATTAGAGCAGTTTGTTATAGTAACAGTATATAGGCCACCTTTGTCAAATTTTGAAGTATTTGTAAAATTAATGGACCAGGTACTATTCATAGTGTCAAATATTATAATAGTAGTTGAGCATGTTGTGCCAACAAAATATGTATATTTTGTCTGTTATTATAAGCTTGATACGTCAAATATGCGGATTAGATTAACATGTAACATAATTACTTGAAGTAAGTAAGGTAAGGTAATTAGCAGCCCATTACCTTCCCTGATGGGGAGGAATTCAGGATCACAAATCCTTCCTGGTTCAGTGGGACTGTATTCGGGACTCTGATCGGAGCTGTCGGTTTGAACATACGCATTTTTAACAAGATACCCGAAACACTCCATATAGTTTCAAGAAATTAATTGCAACAAGCATATTATCATGTTAAAGAATATTTAAGTGATAAAGATATCTGGACTCGTTTGGAAAGCTAAACTATAAAGTAGATTTTAATTTTCGGTTCTTGATGGTTCGGTTGTCCATGTTTTGTGGTTTGGAATTCGCTATTCGGTTGTTGATTCTTCAGAGTTTACAATTCGCGCTTAGTTGTAGGATCTACTACGATCGGGAGTCTAAGGCGAATGTACATGCAAATGCAAAAAGGCCTTCTATACAACTCTCCTACCCGGCACCTACATGCTGTCGTAACGAGTGGGAGAGAAGGCGATCGCGTGTGTTGAGTTAGGTGCGGGAGAGTAATCACCGGCGGTTAACTAATCAGAATTAGAAGCCGCTGGCAACGCGCTAGGCTCGCTACTGTCGTCCGCAATAGTTCCACTGCTGCACAGGCCTATTCACACACACACTGCGGATTGGCAGGAATAATACACAAGTCCCCTCTCTATTTCTTCACTCTCATAGACATAGGACAGAGGACATCAATCTGGTACTCACGAAGAGAGATCAGGCACAGGACCGACGGCTTAATGTGCTCTCCGGCGTACGAGTGCGGAGCACACCGAAAACTACACAACACAGGGCAGATACTGATTATTTCTCTCTTGCTAAAACCTCTTCTATCAGGTTGCCCACTCAGGTCTGAGCAGTTATACCGCTACAGGTTCGTTCGTCAGATCCTCGTCATTCTAGATCTAGCAGAAGGTATCGCGAGTAAGGTGAGGATGAAAAGCGGGGCCGACTAGATGATGTTTATAAATAAATAGTCAGGCCAATTCAAAAATTAATATTAAGTTATCTATTAAGATTTTTTCAAAATTTGCCTGTTGGGAAGTTAAGCCATCGTTCCTGCGCCTGATGTCTTTCCGATCGTGTCAGATTCCAGTCTCATAGGATTATGTGAGTGAAGGAATAGAGAATGCACTTGTGTACTATGCCTGTCAACTCACAGTGAAACAGCGTGGTGGATCTATGCGTTAACAACCCTCTCTCGTATTAGCGAGGAGGCCTGTGTTCAGCAGTGGAACGGTAATAGGCTGCTAAATGCTTTATACATACAAAAAAATACATAAGAGCGATTCAAACGTATAAATATATAGAATATCGTTTTAATAAAAACTGTATTATACGAGTATATATTAAATAAATAAAAACGTGTGATGGCAATCTAACTTATACACAGTATAAATAAGTCATGTTTTAGATAACTTACCCATTATTAACATAATGACTGGCAACGTGGACAGACACGCCAGGAACACGGTCATTACAACTGCAACAAAATACTTCATATTAAAATGGCTTTAATGTATCTCAATCTGATGTTAAACAAACAAAATTGACATAAAAAGGCTTTATACGTGGGTATGTAATATATGTTTTCATCACGCAATCTCAGAAACTATTGGTCCGATTGTATCTATTTAATTTGGCATAGTTACTCCCATCACAACGCAGATTCTTACTAATCCTTGTCAACTCACGGTTGACATGATGCGATAGTTCTGTCTCAACTCAGTCAATCAGAAATATAAGCATCTGCTTCTTTTTAAGTCATAATGTGTATTACCTATTTCACTTCTCGGTAACTATCGTAACAAATTATGCGTAAAGATAACACCAGACAACAGAAAAAAGAAAAATAAATCAGTTACAAAGTGACCGTTACAAACGATACGAGCTTCGCGTCGAAGGTTGTTAAGTTTCTTTGTGGTATTTGATAAACTGTGAGTGTTTATTAGTGATAATTTGTGTTTTTCATTATATAAGTGATGTGAATAACACTTAAAAAACTCTTGAGGTAAATGAAAGGCCTATGAATACAAAACGGACTTTTTCACTATCTCAAAGTTTAGCGCAACGTGATGCTACACCAGAGTCTTAATTTAATAAGTAAAAGACAATATTCTACAGTTTAACTAGTAACAAACATAAAAATTATCACAATTGGTAGTCTTGCATGAACATTTAAGTTTCAAGAGCCACTTAAGCGTCACTCGACCCGCAGGGTAATCGACGCAAGGCGTCCGTGCAGGGGGGGGGACAGATGGTTATTTCCGTTAAAAAGCGGCCGTGTAATCTAAGAACGGGTCACCATATTCCCACGGTATCGGAATATATAAACATAACGGGTTTCCCATGTTCATGTGTAATTACGCGGGTAATACTGCGAGAAACAGGTAGCAGATACTATATAAATTGAGCGACGATGGCAATTAGGTTTTAAGTATTTATAAGATACTGATAATGTATTTTAAAGTCAGAATGGAAGAGGATTTTTATCCATTTACTAAATTTCGTTTCTAGAATATTCTGTTCCTGTATTTGGTTAAATTTATCTCGGCGCATCGTTTAACTTGTGTTAATAAAGCGTTTTAATTTCCGCTCCGTCTTGAAAATGACTTCATCCCTTTGATTCAATTGATGGCACTTGTCAAGTTGCCAACCCTCATTTACTTTTCTCTTTAACCTGTCCTATTATGAACCAAGAAAAAGATTAATATAAACCACCTGAATATGGAAAAATTGCCACTTAGTAAGCGTCTGTATTTAATCAGATATTGGATATTATATGTGGAACAAACGATATTTGATATATAAATTATTACAGCGAAGACAATTTAAACACTCAGAGTTACTATTACTTTGTATTTTACTATCACAGTATTACATTAGTTAACACTTCAGCAGATAACAATAGACAAGCCTCCTGTCTGGCTACGTATCCCTATTTTAACTACCCACTGCCCCATTTTCTTCCTTCGTCCAAATTCCGCGAACAACTCTACCTGAGCACCTCTCATCGTCAGCCATTGCCTTTCGCCGGAAGTCTGCGCGTCATACGGAAGGCAATAAACTTACGTGTTACAAAATTCTTTTTAAAATCTTCGTAAGATTTCGTACAGAAGACTACTCAAATTTTTTGCTTTTTCGTAATCATTTATAATTAAAGTACTTACATTTTTGAAGCTTTCTTAAATATTTGTAACAAAATTACCGACTATTTTCAAGTTATCTTACCATTCCATTAAAAAATATATCTTACCCTTGTAACAGTCGTACTGATTACTTAAAGCTTTCTTAAGCGGCCTTAGTTAAATAATTAACTGTTTTAAAGTTTTCGTCAGCATTTTTTATTGAAAGTAGTGCAATATCAATTAAAAAGAAAATTACATTTTCAAAAAAATATATAGTAGTTGTTGAAAACATTTTCATTTGACTATCAATTTACAACTTTCTCGTCATCAACCACGAAAATTATGTTTTAGAATATTTAATTAAATAATTGATATATCAAAATTTCGCGGCTGAAAACCTTTCGGTTTGAAAGGCCTCGAATTCAGAACGGTTAAACAATTTAAAGTGAAACAGACGGGGTCGTGGTAGCACAGAAATTCTTGTGGCATAAAAGGCTTACGTACACTTAATTAGACCTTTCGGGAGTAACATCTACACTAATATTTTTAATGAGAAAATTATTCGGTCTGACTATCTGTCTGATATATCTTTTAAGGTAATAAAGAATTAAAGTTTCTATGCGAAATCGTTAGTATAATTTAGCAAATTATAATAAATTGGACGACTTTTCCCAATATACCTAAATAAGAGGTTGAACGTTTTTAGTTTCAAGTTCATCTTAATATTACCCAATTATATTACAAACGAACACTATCAAATAGTTGACGCTATAGATATAAAAAAGATATTGATTGCTGATGATATATATGTTTACAGATATTAGTATTTATGATAAATAATAAATGTACGTAGATCTTTAACACTAAGGTGGTTATCTTGCAGAAATCGCTTGTAATCGATAAGACTGCCTACCCATAACGTTTACTCTGGGCAGTTTATTATTGCCGAGCTGTAAACCTTTTCCAGGTGGTATTACAGACAGTACCGCTGCAAAGCTAGGTTAAAAATACTATTTGTAACACCATTATAGAATAAATGTTTCTTTCTTTTTGCATATCCTGGAGTATAGTACAAAATCGATATTCTTAATCTCTCTCTGTAATGATAAAGGTTAAGGTAATGTAACTAACTTATCTCTTATGGTTTTAACACAGCATCGTACCTGAATGCAAGTTTTTTCTTAGCAGCACGTCTTGTTAGTAAAGTGATACCTAGCCACGGTCAAAAGCCATCCACTACTCCAGATTCTAAAATCAGTAATCGAACCAAAACCTCTACTAGCAACGAGAGTAATAGCACCATTGCCACTAGCAAGATTAAATGAATTTAGTCCTTACTCGTCCTGTTCATGATCTTGGCTGCTCTGCAAACAAAGTCCACTGTCCCCGAAGCCTCCATGTTGGCATCTTTGAGTTGGTACGCCACTGAACCGTACGTCGTGAGACCAACACCCAAACCGAGGCCTGTTCTGTCACCATACTTTGCTTGTTCTCCGCAAAGCCTCCGTTGTTCATCACCAGAAACCTGCGGGGGACAAGCTTTATTTATATGAAATAAAAAGTTTTTTTATAGGAGTACACTTTTACTTTTTTATAAATCTGTAATGATTTGCACAATTAACTTGAAGTCAAGGAAATGGCTTCTTCGATGTTCCCACAGGATTGGAATATATAAACGACTAACCAGGAGGTTTATTAGAAGATCATGTGGAGTGTTACGATATATTATAGAATGATACGTTAAAAAAAAAACTTGCAAAAAGCTTTTCACACAATTAAACACAGTGTTTCTAAATAACGTACTTGACTGACGGAACTAGAAGCTCTTCTGGAGCCAGTGTCCGACAAAGCCCCAGTGCCACTCTGTCGACCTCCCACTGATGCTCTGTACGGAGACACTCGACCTCGATTACCTAACAGAAAAAAATGCTTAGAAAACAGTTGATTTTAACTTATATTAGCAAATCGTGTCACTCATACATGGTTTGCTTATTATATTACGCTTAGAAATTTCTTCTTTCCCAAAAAAATTTGTCATAAAATATTATCTATAAAACGTCTCCCTGCTTTTGTAAATGTCTTTGACGATTTACGCCCTTTTGTATCGAATTTGAAATTAATATATGTGTATTTTATATCTAAGTTGTTCAAGATCACTTTCTATTACTCTCAAATCAAATCAAATCAAAATATCTTTATTCAAGTCGGCATATTACAGCACTTTTGAATCGTCAAATATTTTTTATTCTTTTCTTTTCCACACTCTAATTCTAATGTACGTCTGATGATGATACTCCAGAACGACTTAAAATCTAAAGTTACGAGGGTTCCTTCGCGCCCCGATCCGAGAAGAACCCTTAACAAACTCAGTCGGGTATTTTGTTTTTTTTTTTGTTATCATCATCACTACAATATCATATTAGTTTAATATATTTCTATTCAAATTAGAGAAGTTCGTTCACTCCCACGCGTTTCTATCGTCTAAGTACTCTTGCAACTTATAATACGATTTTTCTATCAACTTTCTTTTAACAAAGACTTTGAATTTGTTAATTGATATCTCTAGAACGTGTTGTGGGAGTTTATTATAGAAACGTATACAGTTACCCTTAAATGAGTTGTTAATTTTATGCAGCCTACTAGAATTCACAACAAATTTGTTTTTGTTTCGTAAGTTATATGATATACATTCACTCTTTTTATTAAAAGAGTCAATGTTTCTGTCTATATGATCCTCTATTAGTCCGGAGGTAGTGGCGCTGTATTTAAAATACAATCAAAAACAGACATATACCAGGTATATTGATAAAGTTAATAATTGTTATTATCTCTCTTAACTTCCCAATGATTAATCTCTTCTAAAACAGATAGTACGATAGTATTTTTGAAAATTATAAAAGTTGTGATTGTTTAAAGTCGAACCATTTTCCCTCTGGCGAAATAACTTATAGCAACTTACCAGCGCTTTGGCTATCTTCACTCGCTCGCCTCTCTCTAGATATAAGAGGCTCTTGAAAAGTAAGGGTCAGACTACCTCGTGGACTTATTCTTGACGCATCAACTTCTACAGCTGCAAGACTTCCCCGTGCACTCCTCTCAGACGGTGCAATACTACCTCTCGGACTCCTTTGGGAATCAGGTATCAACGAACCCCTCGGACTCCTACTCATATCTGGACATTCTTTCTTTATTCCTATATCTGGTGCTATAGTTCCCCTAGGACTAATTCTGTTATTCGGACCTAGTTCTTTTTGACTACGAGCTGGATCAATCTGTATATTTGCCACAGAATGTCGCGGACTTCTTCCCACGTCTGGCACCAAAGAATTTCTAGGCTGATTCCAAGATGTTCCTTCTGGCACTAAACTTCTTCTTGGACTCCTAGCGGTCGCATCTGGAGTAATACTGTTTCTGGGACTACGGTTAAAATCTTGGGGATTTAAGCTTAGCCGTGATCCATATGCTGCTTCAACCCCCAAGTTATTTCTGGTCGGTGCCAAGGTGTTTCTTACTAATGCAGTTTCTGGAGTTATGGAGTTTCTAGCTGACCTAGATTCGGGCACAAGAGAGTGCCTGGGGCTTCGATGATACGTTTCTAATGCTGTATCTGGAGCAAGACTAGCACGAGGACTTCTTTGCGGTGGTGGAGGTTCTATTTCATCGTCAGTTTCTGTGGTGGCGAGAGATGCTCTACGGGAAGACTGGGCAGAAGGTCGAGGTGACCTGGTTTGAGGGGACGTCGCTGCACTTCTGGATGCCCGACGGCGACGAGAGGAAGATGTTCTATGTAGCATTGTGTTAGATTTATACTCACAATATTATTGCAAAAAAATATTTCAATTCTTCTCGTATATTCTTACATGACATTGTTGGCTCTGTAACAAAAGAAAGTATTCTTTTATTAATAAATTTCAAGTAATATCGTCTATAACAAAAGATCAGTATATTTATCTTCAGATGATATTTAGATTATAAGCCTAAACAACCAGAAGTTTTAAGCGTAATGAAGCCATATGGATGCTAAGTTCGGAAGAATTGGTATTCAGTTAGATATACAACAACTTCTTAAGCCCTCTCTAAGGCTTCAATTTAAGTTGTTGGTTCACAAGCTCTCGCAATAAATTTAAATTATACACGAACAACTTTGGCGTCGAGGTAATAGTCCTTAATTTACCTCAAAGTCCACGAGATGGTGTAAAATAT
The DNA here is from genome assembly GCA_015832385.1 of Elymnias hypermnestra. Taxonomy (NCBI): domain Eukaryota; kingdom Metazoa; phylum Arthropoda; class Insecta; order Lepidoptera; family Nymphalidae; genus Elymnias; species Elymnias hypermnestra. Next base: position 12,374,351 of record JACTOM010000934.1, read on the forward strand.
TACAGAGCTTCTTCCTTGAGACGATGGAATTGTTTCATTTAGGGATGAACGTGACCAGAATTTAATGAGACACTTTGAAAGATTTCTTTTATATATTCTGTAACACCATTACGTCAAGGTTCCCTAAATGATTTATCAATTGGATTTAAGGTAAATGTGTTTAATATTCTTTACAACAAATATTTCTTTAACCACATTCAATAACATTTAAAATGTATTATGATCGTAATCATGTGACAGAAAAAAATAATATCTATCGACAAATTTATCAAAGGAACTTTTGAGTTTGAATTTTTTTGAAGTGGAATATAATTATAAATGGTTTATTAGTAGATATATAAACAATAATACTGTAATGATGATTTGCCGATCATTTCAATATGGACTAAGAAACGCTTTTGTTAATTATCTGTAAGATTTTTCTCATTGCAGTCAAGTTCGCTACTTAACTTTGATCTCAGCTGGTCTAAAATAGAAGCGAAAGCGAGTACTTGGACTATTGCGGGCCAAGTCGTTTTTGACGACCTTTTTAGGATTATAGATCACGAGTTTTATGACGTGTAGGAAGAGTTGCTTGTCTTTTTTACATAATTTGTCTATTAAGCTGATGTATTACATATCAGCAATGACGTTCCATTGAGCAAATTAGCATTCCCGTACAATTAATGTAGAAACCTTCAAATAAATTTATCATGTAACCGTCTCAGATTGTATTCCTAATTATCACCCGGTTAGATCGCGACCTCTTCCATTATAGTAATAACGTTTTCTATGTGAAATCATAAATCTTGTTTTCCTGTCAATATTTCATAGAAGTCAAATTGAAATGAAACCGCTTTGAAATAATTGATTCGCTTTGCAAAAATCATTAATCTTTCATCCACTTAATTTTACATTGAAACAGTTACTTTAAAGAAATCAACGTTACGTCAGTGTCGACTTCAGTATTGAGAGAAATAGCTAACATGTTCGCTGCATTACGAGATCTATCAGATCTCGTGCAGGAGTTTCGTATTGTGCGTTGACTATAATCGTGCTGTTTCACTCCTTGCGGGAGGCTCTAACGTGTAAAGTTCTTTTAGTGTCAGTAACACACTAAAAGAACTTTACATACATATTTGCTTCCTACTTATAGGTAAATTCAAGGAAATAAAAAATAGTGATATGAATAGGGACCTAATCCATCCCTAACGCACAGTGATATAATTATTTTCATTCCTTGCGTTAGTGGACATGTCGATACTGTATTTTTAGGATACTGATTAGATCTCTATCACAAGGAGGGTTAGATTAGTTACGAGATATCTTAGGTCTCCAAAGCACCAGCTGAAAGTTCATGGAAAATGATGGCGCAGGGAACGTGTTAACTATAATGTCACATATCTTATCTGCAAACAAAAGAAAAAAGAACAATGAATAATCTATCCGACGTAAATCAAGTTTAATAAAGTATTTTGCGTCGATTGTCCCGCGGATCGAAGGACACTAAAGTAGCTCTTGGGACTTAAATTACTGATTGCCCGAATTAAGACAGAACTATCATGTCAACTAGCAATAGACGCAAGGGTTGTACAGGGAGGGTAGATAGATACATTATAGACGTATAAACCCACTATTTTACCAAGAAACGGGTAGAAATATTCATAAAAGCTGTGATGGAATGAGGCGTGTGAAAATTCCGTGTTAAAATGTCTCAAGGAACACCCGGAAGACGCGATTACGCGGGAAACAGGGCGGAAATTGCGGAACTGTGGGGAAACTATTTCATATGTTTAGATCCCTTTTGAGGTTACCGCAGTACGTAATGAGATATTTGCACACATTTTCTTATCTATACTATTCTGTAAATAGTTTGAGACTCGCTGTTCATCGTCGTTTTAGCTAGTCAGTCTACGAGGGACTTTTATCTAAACTAATATTATGAAGAGCAAACATTTGTCTTTTGTAACGTTTTCACATAAAAACTGCTGTAACAATTTCAAAAATTTTCTCACAGAAAACTGCATATTCATTGAGCATCATAGGCTATATTACTTTCTCAAAAAAAACCTCATTAAACCTTTCAAACAAGTTCGTCAGTTGAGAGTATTCTTGACCTGGCCCTTATTTAAAATGTCCTGGATTTGGTCCAGGAACGTTCGCCTTGGTCTTCCCCTTCCAACTTTCGCATTCCCTCTTGACTCATGAATCTTTTTTGTCAGTCTCCTTTCATTCATTCTCTCTACATGCCCAAACCATCTAAGCATACCTTTCTCGATTTTAGTCACTTCGTCTTCCTTTATATCACAACGTTCTCTTATCACACTATTTCTTATTTTGTCACTCAATTTTAACCCACTCATACTTCTCAACGCTCTTATTTCTACCCCATTTATTTTACTTTTGTGCTTCTTCTGACATACCCAATTTTCACTACCATACATAAGTTTTGGCACCAACACTCTTCTGGGCCTTTGATACACCATCTGACTATTCATAAATGCGTGCAGAGCACCATTTTCCATATTCCCTGCATTCACTCTCCTTTCAATATCACTTTCACCTCTTCCACATGTTCCCCATCTATCAAAATATTGCCATTCATCATAGGTTCATCTATTTCCAAAACCATAACTTTCGTTTTGTTTACATTCACTTTCATTCCTTTCCTTTTCAAAGCTTCATTCATAATATTAAGCATCTCCTGTAGGTCATTAGCAGATGATGCAAGTATTACTTGATCATCAGCGTAACCCATACATACTTTCTTTTAAATCTGTCAAACATTTATCCATGAATAGGTTGAACAGCCATGGTGACGCAACACAAGCACTAGAACCCTCATAGAGAGACTTCAATGCTTGAATCAGACTATCGCTCACACCATACGTTGATAACGTTGACCACAGCTCATTCCTCACCACTCGATCGATCACATATATGAATTTTGTTACTTTATAATCTTTAAGTACAATTTTTACCGTTCTTTCCAAAATCACCTAAATAAAATAAAAGTTAAACGCAAACAATACACAAACACACACGAACATCAAGATTCATTAATAGTAAATACTAGCAATTAAGTATATATGAAAAATATTTGTTATTAGTTATAAGTGGCTTTTTATTTTTATATCTACAATCTATATAAATAAATATGTCGTTTCCGCAGTGGACTACGAGACCAGTTAAAACATTTTGTTTTTGGATTTGTTTCGAGTTAAAGAATAGGATAGATATTATTTAAATTTTAAATTATTTTCGATTTATTCATATAATGAATTAGCAACTAATAATATCGTCGTCCAGTAATCCTGACAAAATGAAATCTTATCAGTGATCCAAAATTAAGAAGGAAATGTCCTTTCCTCCGAGGAGGGACCGAAACCAATCAGTTATAATTAATCCAATCCCCGACACTCCTCAATTAGAAATCGATGACAGTTCTCTAACAAGTGGCAGAAAATTCTCACAGAATCTTAGATGAATTTGCAGATGCGAGTTATAAGAGGAAGCGATTTGTATTTAATACATGCTAGTGCGAAAATTTCGTCTGTGTAGAATTACTTTGTGTTAGAAATTAATAGCATGAAAATCTCATAGATTTTTTACAGAAAAAGTGCGAAAACAATTTCCTGAATTGATTTAGTAAGTAAGTAAGTAGCAGCCCATTAACGTCCCACTGCTGGGCACAGGCCTCCTCACTCATATGAGAGAGGGTTTTTAGAGCATAGACCCACCACGCTGCTCCACTGCGGATTGGCAGGCATAGTACACAAGTGCACTCTCTATTCCTTCACTCTCATAGTCCGATGTGACGGGAATCCGACACGACCGGAGAGAGATCAGGCGCAGGACCGACGGCTTAACGTGCTCTCCGAGGCACGGGGGTGGATCACACCGCCAACTTCCCAACTTCGGGCAAATATTGAGAAAATCTTAATAGAAAACTCAATATCGATTTTTGAATTGGCCCGACCCGGGACTCGAACCCAGGACCTCATGTCTGTAGTCGAACATGCTAACCACTAGACCAATGAGGCAGTTACAGTTACAAGAGAAAGCGACATTTATTTAATACCACGCAGTTTCCATTATTGCCTCTGCGTAATATTAATTTATTTTCTCAATTAGATGCAAATGACAATTATCTAGGCTTCCTTAGATAATTGCAGGTATAAGTTTCAAGAGAAATCTATTTTTTATACTTATTAGCCCGTGACTTTTGTATGTTTCCTATTAATAAGTGTATCTCCTTAAAGGTAAATTATAGACAGTTCTTTAGTCAAGTGTTAAAAAAATCTCTGAGAATCTTATATGCAAATGCGACATAGCAACAAGGGATTGTTTTGAATATTTTTACCAAATAACACATTCAATGACTGACTTTTTTATATATTTTCGTACGTAATATGAAAAATGCACGCTTACATGCAGTGAGGGAATGTTTCAATGACAGAAATGCTTGATTTTGAATTCTAATGTATACAAAGCTTCAACGAAATCCAATATAAAATTAATGTAAAACATCATTGTTGAATGTGTAATTACTGAATATCTTTCCAATATCTTGAGAAGATATTCGAAAGTAAAAGTAAAATCTACTTTCCAACAGAAATTGAAGACCTATCGAAGGCTACACAAGTAAAGAGAACTGTCAATGATTTGTTATTTAACAAATCGACTAATTTTACTCTGACAAAGATTCGTTCTATAAGAAGTAGTAAACAATAAAAAAAATCGCTGTCAATACCATAAAAATATTGACCCTGTTATGAAAAAGAGTGAAGGCACTTCATATGACTTGAGAAATAAAAATAAAATTGCTTTCAATTCTAGTAGGGTACATAAAATTGACAAGTCATTCAAGGGTAACTGTATACGTTTCTATAACAAACTCTTTCATTAAAAGAAAGCTAATAGAGAAATCATTTTATAATTTGAAAGAATATTTAGAAGACAAAAATCCGTGGGAGTGAATGAATTGCTCTATATGTATCTTGATATAGAATAAATTTAAAACATATATTCTAATGATGATGACATAAAAAACGTTCATCCGACTGAGTTCGTTGTGGGCTCTCCTCGGATCGGGAGGCGAAGGAACCCTCGTAACTTTAGATTGTAAGTCGTTCTTTAATGTTATCATCAGTCATTCATTTAAATATTACGAATAGATGAAAAACAAAGATATTTAACGATTCATAAGTGCTGTAATAGGCCTTTTTTGCGCTGGGAAATGCTTTTACGCACTTACCCTGACCACAATGAGTCAGGAGTGTGGGACTCAGCGAGGGAAGAGACTTCGCAATACCCACTAAAACCCAGCGGAACCCTCTTCATCTGTAAGTGAGACACCAGAGGTTCAGCTTGCGCATTCTTTCCTGGTGCCCTAGATGAGTCCGACTGAGGATTCATGGAGGTGGGAGCAGGTGCGCAAACAAGCGCCGCCTAGTATCCCGCCTCCTTCGGCGGTGAGAGGGAGCATCTACTGCATTCTCTCTATCTCGCTCGTGGGCCTCCTTTAGCGAGATTACAGTCTCGCAGAAGAGGGCCACTTCCGCCCAACATCTCTCACTTGACAGCATCGCGCCTACAATGCTCTCAAGCGAGAGTTCTCCGCCGATCAACGCCACCAAGCGGTGCCGCTGAGGTCCCCATTCTGCGCATTCTGCCACAGTGTGATGTGCTGAGTCGATAGCTGCACCACACTCGTGGCAAGCAGGCGACTCCTCTCGGCCAATTTGGTGCAGGAACTTTCCAAAGCAGCTATGCCCGGTCAAAACCTGCACCAGTCTGTAGGAAAGCGTCCCGTACCTCCTGGAAAGCCATTGCTCCAGGTGAGGACGGATCGCCTCCACAGTGGCCACACCCGCTATTGGGGCTGTAATAGGCCTATTTGAATAAAGATATTTTGACTTTGATTTAAAGTTGCATAATTTATCTTTTGAGATTGTACACATAAACCTTCGTTGAATTTATTGACCCTCATCTCAACGTATATGGAGCTTATATTTCTTAGGCGTGTTAAATTCATTATACGAATAGCGTACATATTTCAAAGCAGTTTTAGGGTTTAACGGGTCGGAATATTAATCTTACGTAATAGAGTCCGTAGTCAGTCACTGAATCACTGGCGGATACGATAAACAAAATATCTTATTACGATAGAAAGAAAGAAAGAAAGAAACATTTATTCTGTAATGGTGTTACAAACAGTATTCTTAATATAGCTTTGCAGCGTTACTGCCTGTAACACCACCTGGAAAAGGTTCACAGCTCAGCAATTGTCATGTGTTATACAACACATGACGCTGATTTTCAGCTGTGACCCCGGTGACGCCACAGCGTGTTAAAATATTTGAAAAAAAAAGGAACACTAAATGTATACTAAAATTAATCCAGTCTTAATAAAAAGAGAACAAAACATAATTTTTCATTCTGATTCACTCGGCATGATAAACTAAACGTAGTCAATAAATAAATAAAATACTAACTATATCTCTCAGACGAAGCCACGGGAAAGAGCCAGTCTCAAAGTAAACCAGTAGTAAAAACTATTCGGTTGTAGCTTTACTTTTTGCAGCGATTGCTCTCTCTTGTCGTAGAAGGTTAAAAAATAACTGACGAGGAAGAAAGATAGTGGTTTTTTAAAGCCTCACAAGTAAATCGCATTAACTTCAAGTTGGACTAAGACGGATAGCTTGTCACTTTGCCGCCGAGAAACTATCACTTAAGTGAGACATTAAAACCCTTTCTAGGAATAGGGCGTTTTTAAAGTGAAAGCTTCTGTTATTTCTCCGTTTATCTATCGCTTGTTGCATTAGTCCGGGAGAGGAGTGGGAGTAAACTGTAAGGCGTTCGACAAAGCAACACCATGTATATTTTTTAAAGCTGAAAGGGGTTTGACTTTACCATATTCCCACAGGATTTTAAACTACGCGAGTAACGTTTATGGGCGTAGCTATATAAATACGTTATACACCAAAATTTTAGATACAGAGTTCAAAATGTATAGGGCATTGGTTGACATAAATTAAATTCAGTACGAAATTGTAGAGCTGCTCTCGTGATCGGCACACTAATTGCGTAATACCTTCGGAATCACAAAAGCCTTCGGAATTGTACACTACCTACGTAAATTAGACGATAAAATGTTTCTGAGTGAACAAATTGCTCTAACATGCATAAATAGAAATTATGTTGTTATTATGATTAAAAAAGGACAAGCAACTGAGTTTATTGTCAGTTTTTACTCACAACAAGGAGCCCTTGATCTACTCACACACAAATAGAACGTTGTGGTATAAAAGAAGATGTAGATTAGGTGAATTGGGCACGAATAGTGAATGAATGAAAAGAGACTGACAAAAAGGGTTTATGAAACAAGAGTGAATGGGAAATGTGGAACGGAAAGACCAAGGCGAAAGTTCCTAAACCAAATCCAGGACATTTTTGATAAGAGCCAGCTCTAAACCGACGTATGACTGAAGCGAAGGAGATATGCAAGGATCGTGGCAAGTGAAAGGACGTGGTTTCTGACTAGCCCGAAGGAAATGAGGCGTGATGCTATGTACGACTATAATTGACGATGCAAATATTTTTTTTCGATGGGAAATCTATTCTTCTGCTTAAAGTTGTGTGACGGATAGCATCAGGAGCAATCTAATGCTTCTTTTTAAGTATAACCTTTAGCAAAACACCCTACGAGAGATGTGCCACCAAGCAAAAAATTTGCTTTCTGGTACGATACTGTGCATAGGGGATAAATTTCCTCTTATTAGGTTAACGTGCTAACTTTCTATAACTCACCATCAAGTGAGATAACAATCAAGCTCTGACCTATCGGAAACAAAAGATTATAATATTTGATAATTGTATATTCTGGAATATCAGCAGCTGTACATCCAATCGGAGTAATTGGACATCGGATTGAATTTCAAATTCGCACTTGTGTACCCACCGTTCCACTTCCGCCATTGCCGCTTCTAGCAATTTTGATTTATTGATGAGGTCAAATTGTTGGCTCTCTTGTTAGAATGACTGTAAGCCCTGGTTTCACTCGCGATGATAAATAGACTATTGTACTTTTTAACATTAGAAAGTTCTTTATTCGAGTATGCTTTAACAGCACTTCCAAATCTTCAAATATTGTTATTACTATATATATGGTATTATAGTATTATAGTTACAGCAATTCATTTTATCGTCTAATTTACTTATGCAGTGTTCATCCTGAAGACTTTTGTGATTCCTGATAGAGGCCAATTTTTTTTTTTAACACATATTATTCCAATGTACGATATTGATATTAAGGATGGCTTAAAATCTAAACGTTGAAGAACATTGTGGTATAAAAGAAGATGCGGTGACTAAATTGAGAAAGGTATGCTTAGATGGTTTGGGCACGTGGGGAGAATGAATGAAAGGAGACTGATAAAAAGGATTTATGAGTTAAGAGTAATTGGAAAAGTTGGAGGGGAAGACCAAGGCGAACGTTCCTGTACTGAATCCAGGACATTTTAAACAAGGGCCAGGTCAAGAGTACTCTAAACCGACGAACATGTATGACAGGTTGAATAAGATTAAAAGAAGCGAAGTAGATATGCAATGATCGTGGCAAGTGGAAGGACGTGGTGTCTGCCTACCCCAATGGGAATGAGATGTGATGCTATGTATGTATTAAAATCTAAATTTACGAGGAATTTTTCAAACCTGTTCCTAGAAAAATCCACAGCTAGCTAGTCAAGTGTACTTTTTTATCATTCGTTAATAGTTGGTAGCAGAACCTGAAGATATGACAAGCTTTATATAACGAGGGTGGAAGTTCGCAAAATAAAAAATAACTTAATGTTATTCAAAGAGTCCCATCTGTGAAAGCGTTTTTACGATTTCAAAGCAGCCTTAACCATGAAAAAAGGCTTTAATGGTTTCCAATTTATTCCGCTATAAGACGCACAGATAAACATTTCGTGGCTTACAGCTATTGGGCAATAAAGTGAAGTCCCGATTGGAAACAATCCAATCCTTTATAGTCAGCGGGATAGCCTCGTAAAGTTGGCTTCATTGCCCCCAATCACCACTATAATGGTTCCTTATTTAGTTTTTTTTATTAAGAAAACCCTAATTATCAAAGGTTTTCCTTAGTACCTTAAGAGCAACTGTATCCGTTTATATAACGAACTCTCAGATATTCTAGAGATGTCACTTAATAAAGTTCAATCCTAAAAGAGAGCTTATTGAAGAATTCTAATATAATTTAAAGCTAAAACTTACTTAGTCTATAGCGAAAAGTGATTGAATTGCTTTTATTTAAATAAAATATATTTAAACTATATTGCAATGATTATCTTGAAAAATGGATACCAAACTGTGTTTGTTTGTGGAAGTGTTTGGACTATGACAAGGCAGAGGTATATTATTATTTAAAATAGGCTATCCAAAACTTAGTTACAAAGTGCTTAAATACAGAAACTCTCATCCTATCTTTTGAGCCTGTCACTTGATCTATCTAACCTTAGTTTTTCTTTCAAATTTAATCTAAGCTTTGATACGAGTAGATACACTTTGTTTTTGTATTTAATTCAGTCAATTTAGTCCAACGGGTAGATAAACGATCCCTTGATCATTACTACAACCAGTTTCTCGGGCTAAAAAGAATGTAATGAACAGTAAAGCTAGCGTCAAACCTCCAGTTATTATAAATCTGTTAAAATACATTAATAAATGGATTACTACGAAGCTGTGCTTCCTACAAAGACCTTAATTACAAGGATCAGTGGAACCCCGAATGGCATTAAGTTAATCCGATTGTCCGCTCGTAACTTATCATAACATTTCAGGTATTGTTGTAATACCCTTTATTTTTACGCTAACGTAAGCTTATTTCAGATTAGCTTTTGTTATTCGTTTTGTAATTGAAAAGTCTAGGTTTTGCCAGTGAAATTCAGACATTGAAATACATTTTTCATTACTGATATTAGTTGACCGTAATCTCACCTAATGGTAAGTAATCTGCCTCATTGGTCTAGTGGTTAGCATGTTCGACTACAGACATGAGGTCCTGGGTTCGAGTCCCGGGTCGGGCCAATTCGAAATCGATATTGAGTTTTCTATTAAGATTTTCTCAATATTTGCCCGAAGTTGGGAAGTTGGCGGTGTGATCCACCCCCGTGCCTCGGAGAGCACGTTAAGCCGTCGGTCCTGCGCCTGATCTCTCTCCGGTAGTGTCGGATTCCCGTCATATCGGACTATGAGAGTGAAGGAATAGAGAGTACACTTGTGTACTATGCCTGCCAATCCGCATTGGAGCAGCGTGGTGGGTCTATGCTCTAAAAACCCTCGGAGTGAGGAGGCCTGTGCCCAGCAGTGGGACGTTAAAGGGCTGCTACTTACTTTTTACTTTACTAATAAGGGGTAATTTGCCTCATTTGGTGGCTACACAGCATCATAATCGAACGCAAATTTATTGGTCGGTGACACATTGGAAGAGTGATAAATAACATGTCCGATTCAGATAAATATAAATTAGAAAATTCAATTTCGTAAATTTGCCCCGGCAGAAATTGAAACCAGGACCTCGGCTAGAGAAGTAAGTTATCGGATCATTGCACCAGGGAGACTTTCAAAGTGTGATAGATAAAAATATACTTGTACATCCAAATGTTTTACCGCTTTTTCAAAATCAGCAATTTAGGATTAATAACAGGGGTTAGTATCTGGTCAAACATAATTTTTGTAAGACCAGAGGAACTGCCAATAGTAAGCTTTAGGTTCTTTTACTCATATAACTCAATACAGCAATATCAATTCAATTCAATATTCTTTGTTTTAGAATTTGGGATATATTTGTGTTAACAAATTGTATTGCACAGTTTAGCCAATTTCGTCTCACGGCATGCAAACATAATATTTTTTGCAATTAATTTATAATTAACGAAATTTCAAAGTTCTTTTAACAACTCATTGGCTATTTTTGTAATCTTAAACGCTGTATAGGCGCTGAAGATTAAGTAACTTTTAGTTCATTTTAAGTTTGTTTAGATTATCGATTTTTGCAGTATTTTCAGATAGTTTATCATAAAGCTCTATTGGCATTACAAATCCACTATTCCTAAAGGGATTTTGACTCCCGTAAAGGTTATGGCTAGTGGTAGTAAATTATTCGATTAAATGCAAGTTTTACGGACGTATAATGTTGACTCAAATCTCTAGACTACCTGAAATATTACACTTATCCGTTTGTCTCAATTTTAATGTTGCCCTTAAACACCTTTTCTGTGATACAAAGATTGTGTACCACACGCTGGTGCATTACCCCAAAACGTTATTCCACAACGAATATTAGATACTACATAGCCATGGTATGAAATTTTAAGAGCATCTATATTTACTACTTTGGCTAACATATAAAGAGCATACGCAAACTTCTTTAAATTTTACCATACTGATTCAGTGTGTGCCTTCCATATTAGATTACAAATCTATAAACAGTTCTAAAAGTATTGTTACTTCTACTTTCTAATTTTTATTAATATATAGACAAGTATTCTTTAAGAACGCTTCTAGTTAGGACACTAGTTAACCAAACTTAAATGCCCAAATTTGGCTGTTCGCCGCGTTGACATGGTCCGTCATTTTAAACATATTTTTAGGAACTCTACTAGGAACACACTATTGGATACCATTTTGCGTCTACACTCAGCCAGCTGAGTGTTGATAGTCAGTGTTAACTGGCCCCTAAATTATCAACTACTTAATAATTGAAGTTAGGGATTTGCCAAGTGGCATTGATATGCAAGATAAATAGTGTGGGTGATAGCACAGCACCCTGAGGAACATCAGCTTATTATGGGTTATTATGGCTGCAGTATAAACTATGCAAAACAAATTTTAAGCAACGACCAAATAGAACTTTCCTCTACACAGCATTAAAGCAACGACTAATCGACGACCCCAGCTGACCAATAAACTGGAGACTCTAGATCACAGAAGAACCATTAGTTATGTTTGTGTCATCTACAGGATCTATTATGGCGAGTGTTCAGAGGAACTCTTCGAGTTAGTACTGCCATCGCAATTCTGCGACCGATCATCTCGTAGAAATAAATACACCCACATACTCTGGTTGAATGGGCTTTTCAACAAATCGGTTCTGTCGTTCGTTTTTCCCGCACACATGTGGAATTATCTTCCAGCAGCGGTGTTCCCTAAAGACTATAACTTGCAACTATTTAAGGCAACGCATCGGCAGTTCCCCTGGTGCTGCAGGGGTCCATGGGCGGCGGTGATCACTTTCCAACAGGTGACCCGCCAGCTTGTTTGCCTGTCATATTTATATAAAAAAGGCAGTCCATAATCACACAACCAACACAAAGTTTCATCACAATTTGACGGAAATTCTGTGGAATACAACGTAAAACACTTGCTGGAAATATACTAGACAACTACTGACATTGCAAAAGACATACATTTATGATATTTGATACTTTTATGACCTATATTTGCTCAAGCTTTCTATAAGTAGTAAGAAATGAAGTCAGAAATCGAATGCCGAATCTTCGCCAACAAAGATGAAGCAATAACTGCCTTGTTTACTGAAGAAAAGACGCTTTTTCTAAAATCAAACTCGAAATTGTAGAAACAACCTGAATTATTTCAAAGATTACAAAGAGATGAAACAATAATCGAATTTTTAATGAAAGCAACGATCCCGTCGCTCGAAGAACGCAATGACGCGACGTAATTTAATAAGCATCGGACTGTTGGACGAATTCCAGTCAAATTGGTGAAGACAAATAACGTAAACAGAGAGGTATAAACCAGAGCCGAGGACGAGGGTAGGGGAGAATAAATTCTGTCTCTTATATTTTAAAAGATAAATGTCGAGTCATTACATTATGTCGTAAATTTTATTTAGAAATTACTCCACGTAACTCGCGAGAGACGGAATGTTTTATTCGTAACACATGTAGGAGGGCGACGTCCTCAAAGATTACTAACTATACAAGATAATTTAAAAATAAATAATATCCTGCAACGTTTAAACGTAAGACGTGAATTCTTGTTTAGAAAAGTTTTGGGATTGAATATTGGTAGGTGTACAAAATTTTTCTAAATGAAATAAAACTTGTGAACATGTGAAAGTGATATTGAAAGGAGAGTGAATGCAGGGAATATGGTAAACGGTGCTCTGCACGCCATTAGGAATAGCCAGAGGGTGACTTAAAGAGCCAGTCTGGCTGTGCATGCAGAAATGTTGGTGCCAACACTTATGTATGGTAGTGAAAATTGGCAGAATTGGTATGACAGAAGAAGCAGAAAAGTAAAATAAATGGGATAGAGAGCGTTGAGAAGTATGAGTGGATTGAAACTGAGTGACAAAGTAAGAAATTGCGTGATAAGAGAAAGGTATGCTTAGATGGTTTGGGCACGTAAAGAGAATGAATGAAAGGAGACTTACAAAAAGGATTTATGAGTCAAAACTGAATGCGAAAAATGGAAGGGGAAGACTAAGGAGAACGTTCCTGGACCAAATCCAGGAGATTTAAAATAAGGGCCTGGTCATGAGTACTCTAAACATCGTGGCAAGTGGAAGGACGTGCTCTTTACCTACCCCTATGGGAATGAGGTGTGATGCTTTGTATGATTAGCAGTCTTCTACTAACTTCTGCTTCGTCTGCGGCTTGAGTTCAATTTGCGGGAGGGTAAGTTTACAAAATTATATTTCTAAATTTGTCTAAATATGGATTGGTGGTTGTTGTTTAACACCTTGCAATATACAATGCTGTGTATAAACCATAAGAGGTAAATGATCTATTAAAAGTTTACCGCGCTTCCCTTATAGAATGTGTCTTCACTTACTACGATAAGAGATTATAATCAAGCTGACCTCTCAGCAATAAAGAAATGTACAAAGATTCTAAACTCATGTTTATAACTAAATAATTCGAAAGAACCTTTAATTGTTTGTGAAATTTAATTAAACTTTTTTTGGTTACAAATTAAAGGAGCGTCTACGAGGTCTCATCAAAAAATTACCTTTATTTTCATATTTCGTGAGTTAAGTATGTTAATTTTTTTTTCTGTTATGTTGGTACACATGTCTGTTATATATGTTGGTAATCTCAGCCGTTTTGGATTGTCAGTTTGTTTTTGACAGATAAAAAGGTTAGTCGCGTTTTGGTGTGCTCCTCAATTTTTACTTTTCGAAAAAATGGATCAAAGAAACTGTATTAAGTTTTGTGTAAGAAAATTAATTGAATGCGCAAGAAAATTTGAAATGTTGACTGTGGCGTTTGGCATGTCTACTTTGAGCAGAACACAAGTTCAATTGTGGCATAACCGATTTAAGAAAGAACGAGATGTTAATGACGATGCTCGTCCTGTTCGCCCGAACTTGTCAACAACCGATGAAAACATTGAAGCATTGAAGAAAATGATTTTGGATAATCTTCGAATCAACACCAGAAAGGTTGCTGATGATGTTGGCACATCGTTGGGCTCATGCCAAGTAATTTTTACGAATGTTTTAAGCATGAAACGTGTGGCAGCAAATTGTTCCAAAATTGCTAAAATTTTGAACAAAAACAACGTCGCGTGGACGTCGCTCAGAATCTGTTGAACATCGTCAACGACGATCCAGATTTCCTCGAAGTGGTCATAAGTGGTGATGAATCATGGGTGTATGGCTATGACATTGAAACCAAAAGCCAAGACCTAAAAAAGCACATCAACTTCGGTCAAATGTGAAGGATTTGCTCACGTTTTTCTTTGAATGCGATGGCGTGGTGCTTCATGAATTCTTGCTACAAGGTCGTACGGTTAATAAGGAATACTAACTTGAAGTTATGCGCCATTTGCGCGAAGCAATTCGTCGGAAACGCACAGAAATGTGGAAAAACCAATCATGGATTTTGCACCATGATAACGCCCCAGCTCACACATCAATGCTTGTGCATGAGTTTTTGGCCAAAATCAAAACCGTTATCATGCCTCAATCACCGTATTCACCGGACTTGGACCCGTTGACTTATTCTTCTTCCCAAAACTGAAGACACCGATGAAAGGAAAGCCTTTTGCTACGATTGAGATAAAAGAAAAATCGAAACAGGAGCTGTTGGCGATACCAAAAAGTGCTTTTCAGAAGTGTTTAGAGAATTGGAAACACGCTGGCATAAGTGTAATATATCTGAGGGGGATTACTTTGAAGGGGACAAGATAGTCATTGATGAATAGATATATTTTTTTTTTAATTAATTAAATTAACGGTTATTTTTTGATGAGACCTCGTACTTGCAGCTTCAAATAAAGAGCTTTTAGCTAAATACGTATGAAAATATATACAATATTTTTATTTAAAAAAATACGTCTGTTTGTTTGTTTCCGATAATCTCTGGAAAGACTCAAACGATTTTGAAACTACTTTCACTAGCAGATAGTAAATAAGGCTACTTCTATTTTTTTAAAAAAGTCGTCCGTAATTACCACATATACAAAAAGCTCTCGTGAACACTCCCCGTCCATCTATAACACGATAACCATCACTTTTAACCTAGAAAGCTTTTATATCGTAAATATCTTATAAGTTACCATCTAAATGTTTACTTTGATTTTAATAAATGCGCCATTAGTGTAATTTTCGGGTTGTTTTCTTGTCACATTTGAGAGAAATGTAGTTGATAAATGATGTTTACACGAACACACCACTAAACGTATTATAATGTATTTATAATAGAATTTGAGTCACGGAAAAGAATTGATAGAAAAAATATTGATGAAACAGTAAACACCTATCGCTTTATACACATTTTGCGACCGGCTGTAATGCAACATGCGATACATGAACAAAAACATTTGACACGATGAACTAACAGTTTCACTTTAAAGACATCCAAACATTTGATGCGAGGCATGTACACGCCTTGAAATCTCTGCCAAGCTCTCTTCACCTCGTGGGCGGCTGTAATGCGACATGCGACACAAAGACGGAAAATAACAGCCTACAGAAAATAGTTTTACTAATAAACTAGGTCGCTACATCTATTTTACATTTATATAACTTTGGCGGGACGAAACATACGGCCCGCCGTCTGCTGTCTCCGCTTTTTAAATCTGTTATATATTCTTAAATATCTATTTTAATGAAATGCTTTTAAGTACAGATTTAATCTACATGAAATATACAACGTATGTAATGTATTTAATTGAATAAACAACGATACTGTATTGTATAAAAAGCTTGGCAAATATGTTGTATGTTTTTGTAATATGTAATAGAATTTTTTTGGAAAATATAATATATCTGTTGCTGAAAACTATTATAATCTGTTGAGTAGTTTAATGAGAACAGACAGTGGAAGCAAGCAAGTATTATTAGTCGAAATATAGATATTCGTGTTCAAATGAAGTCGCTATGAACAGATCCGTTGTATTCAATTTTAATAAGGCTGGTAGGTACTGTAAGACAGGTTGCGTGCCACCCCACTCGGAAGCCGCCAATAAATCGATAAGACGAATTACGTTCGGGGGCAGCTAGGGGGTGCNAAAATACTCGTTTGTAAACATTGTAATGGATGTCCGACTCGCTCAGCGACATCGCCCTCAAATACCGCTACTTTTACTGAAGAACGAATCAGCTGACTTATGAACTCACTACAGAAAACAGTACTCTTGTCAAACACTAACTAAAACTTCAATACAAACAGTTCCTATATTAAATACTGCCCACAAAACTAATCCGTAACATTAAAACATGTCTATATTTTGCCACAAGATACAACATAAAATCAGTCTATTTTTTAGTATTGTGAAGGGTGAAGCAACTGAAGTTGTTTCTATATTAGAAACTACACAAAAATAATTCGTAAGAATCGTTTTAATTCAAGAATGACATCATCAAAAAGGTCAACGTTCTGGTATTGTGAAGGACGAGTTAACTGTCTCATGAACACAATGTAGAAAACATCAAAAGATTCTAAATGAAGTTAAACTAAACAATACCTAATATTCCAATAAAATTCGTTTCTATATCAGATTTATCTTCCAACCAGATGAGACCTTAAATCTTATTAGGAGTGTGGCACGCGCTAGTAAGCCAGAATACCCACTAAAACCCAGTGGTATCTTCCACAGCCTTTAGTGGCGCACTAGAGACTCGGTAGACGCAATCTTCCTTTGTACTCCGGAAAATTCCCGCTGGGAAACTTGAGAAGAAGGTGGGAGATGCCTAAATCTACGCATCTTACCTCCAAACCACCTACGTCGTAGAAGAGCGTCCACAGCGTCCTTTCTCTACCTCCCATAAACGTAATATGTTAATTCAACAATGACACTACACAAAATTAAACAATACAATAGTTTTATGAAGAACGATTTAACCGCTCCGTGGTCAAAGTACATAAAACAATGACAAACACCAGTTGTCACACTCCAGCCATCAGTAAACAAAGTTTTTGCTGCCAACAAGAGTACCTGATTTAACAATGTTTTAATAGTGTTTGATCCACAACTAAGTAGCCTATTTGAAATAGGTTGTTGCATTAGATCTTGGCCATAAGGATCTACGCAATGGTCTAATACAATTAATCAATTCAGATTTGTCATTATTATATACACACATACATGTAATAAATATAATATCCTGATTTACTACAGACGCGGGCGTGTCCCTCATGAGACATATTTTTGAAGCTTGGGAAAGGTCCCCGGAATGCACTAGGAATATATTCTGTGACCTGTCAAAGGCTATTGATTGTGTGGAATATCATACTCTCATCCTTAAGTCATTATGGTCTGAGAGAGGGGCTCTTAATTTGTTGACTTCACATCTCATATCTTTTCCTTTGCATACTGTTATAAATAAACTATATTTTTTTTACAAAAAAGAGCAATACGTGTCATATATCAATTGGGATCTCATGCTTCTCTAAGAGATAAAGTAACATCAATTCTTACAATAACGTCACAATATATATTTGTCGGAGAATAAGAGAGAAGGAGAGTATAAAGCATAGGGGCGTAAGATTCTCCGAAATCATCGTTAGTGTGGATCACATCCGTACTGTCGGCGTTAGGGGCAAAATTTACACAACCTCATTAATAATAATAGCTTAGGAACGCGACAGTTTCAAAAGTCGACCGCACCGGCAGGCCGTCACCCGAGAACTACCGAAAGACGCGCGCCGGACAGTCATTCTTGACTCTGTCCCACGCCGATAGATAGTTGGCGCCAGCGCTCCACAGACTACCGCACTCCGACATATTAAATAATATTTTATATATCTGTGATNAGCCCTCTCCATCGCACGCTGAGTGACTCTGAGCTTCCGCATGAGGCTCATAGTCAGCAACCACGTCTCAGAACCGTAGGTCATCACTGGCAACACGTACTGTTCGAAGAATTTGGTCTTCAGAAACTGAGGGATATCGGGAGAAAATATCTGGCGTAGCTTCCCGAACGCTGTCCAACCGTTATCAAACACTTTATTAATTATCTCAGATCATAATGTTCCCGATATCAATTTACACAACCTCATTTATAATAATAGCTTAGGAACGCGACAGTTTCGAAAAGTCGACCGCACCGGCAGGCCGTCACCCGAGAATACCGAAAGACGCGCGCCGGTCTGTCTCTCTTGACTCTGTCCCACGCCGATAGATAGTTGGCGCCAGCGCTCCACAGACTACCGCACTCCGACATATTAAATAATATTTTATATATCCGTGATAATATTCAATTATACACCAAAAAAAAGTGAAATACACAATTTTAATATTAGAAATAAAAACAATCTTGTAATCCCATATTTTAGAATGAAGAAGGTTCAGAAATCATTTATGGGATTGAGCATATGCATTTTTAATAAGATCAGTGCAATCAGTTTTAGATTTGACTCCACATAATCTTATGATATATGTCACAAACATACTTTTACAAAATCATATTTGCCCCATTCCAGTTGCTCACAGAACTAATACACATTAAAAAATACGCAAAACTATATTTAAAGGAGTTTCTTGCCGGTTTCTTCTTAGCGGATTCAACTTTCCGAACCAGTGGTAGATTTGTTACCGACGGACAGACTATTGACGATTCAAAAATGCTTTTTGAGCCTACTTGAATAAAGAATAATTTGATTTGGTTAAATTATGAATTCGATATGATTGAAAAATATGATTAAAATGTGATACAAATGGAATCTTTGTTACATTGCTACTATTTCTAATTGTCTAAAGTTGCATTTTTAAATATGAAGATATCGACAAGGACCAAGTGTGATAAGAGAACGTTGTGGTATAAAAGAAGACGTAGTGGCTAAAATTGAGAAAGGTATGCTTAGATGGTTTGGGCATGTAGAGAGAATGAATGAAAGGAGACTGACAAAAAGGATTTATGAGTCAAGAGTGAATGCGAAAGTTGGAAGGGGAAGACCAAGGCGAACGTTCCTGGACCAAATCCAGGACATTTTAAATAACGGCCAGGTCAAGAGTACTCTAAACCGACGAACTTGTATGAAAGGTTTAATGAGAATGAAAGAAGCGAAGGAGATATGCAAGGATCGTGGCAAGTGGAAGGATGTTGTCTCTGCCTACCCCGAAGGGAATGAGGCGTGATGCTTTGTATGTTGTTTGTTGGATGACAAGGCCCTATTGAATTGGATAATGATCCTGTAGACGTAAGATTCACGAGAAAGTATACATATTACTCAATATTTTTGTATTAGGTCTAATTCTGCTGCTTAGTTACTATTCTCTTCTATTTTATACATCGCATAAACTCATGTGTTTACGGAACATAAAGTAATAACACGGAAACGGTAACCGTTGCTTGGAATACGTAATAGATAGAGCTTTGTGCGAAGTGAATGTAAACACGAGCTGTTCTGAAGTTAAAACAACAACTGTATTTCCACTAAAATTATTTAGAACGTATTTTAGTTTATATAAGCCATGATAGATAGGGTGAGACGCCAGGATTCTCCATAAGCAATGTCACGGGTATAACTCCTGGGCACTAAGTGTCGGGAATCTTCTGGAGTACACGGGAAGATTGCGTCTACCTATTCTCTGGTGCGCCATTAAAGGCTTTGGAGGGTATCTTTGGGTTTTAGTGCATATTCTGGTTTACCAGCGAGTGCCACACTCCTGATCAGGTTTAAGGTCTGATCTGGTTGGATAAGAAATTCTGAAATAGGATTTAGTTTTATTGGAACATTAGGTATTTAGTTTAACTTCATCTGGGATCTATTGATGTTTTCTACATTGTGTTCATGAGACAGTTTCACAATACTACACGTACGTTTGTTCTTCCCAAGCACTCATTTTGGCTCATTGGGCGTAATTCTGGTGTATGTGCTGCCTGACAACCCGCAGTGGAGTAGAATGATGGGTTTATCCTCTAAAACCCTCTCACCTATAAGTGACGAGGCTTGTGCCCAGCAGTGAGACTTTAATTAAGGGAACTCGAATTAAGTAAACGTGTTTCGTTTATATTCTCCGGTTCCCCAGAACTAAGGGAACCTCCGTTATTAATGAGCGTCTACGTTGACTCTAACAGTATATGTCCAAAGATTATATAATATAGCAATAACTATTTGGATATTATCAGTGTTGAATGCCTTCTAAATAGCCAATACATCTTTCTATATCGTTTTAACTTACACTTATACATTATTCGCTTCCTTAGTTAACGAGAGCAGACTGTATTCGACCATTAATGAAATTACCACTTCCAAAAACATTCTTCTCTAATTCATTATCGTATTCGCATTGCGATTTATCCTTCAGTTCTATCGTTTAAAACCTAAAACCCACATGAATGTGACTTGCAAACTGTACACGAGGCATTCCTATTAAGTTAATTGCACTCGCGCCGTCACTCAGTGTTTCTCTCGTACGAGTTTTTCAATTCAATTTCGTTTTATTTATACAGTTCTGTTACAATTAGGCTTTACAAAACTAAATTATGGTAATTATGGCTAATGTTTGATACCCGGCAGAGTACATTTAGGATATTTAATAAGTTAATTTGTCTAGCTCTCTTGACTGGTAAAAGTTTTGCTGTTTGCACGACGTTAATAAAAAACTAGCCTCTAAGCAAAGAACCGCTTCGTATAGAAAATATAAAAGGTAAATTACCCGTTACCGGGTTACTATTTTACCCTCAGTTTCCATCAAGTGAAGTTACAATCAACAGTTACAAATTTATTAATCAACATATACGAAATAAGATCAAGTAATTTACAAAAAAAATTGAAGTTCATTCCTACGCCATCCAGTACGAACTCCTTTAGCTCATCAAATAGGCCGAACCCAATCCAATTCAAGGTTTTTTATCAGCAGTATTGAGAATTACTGACCTCGAAGCAATGCCTTCTTGCCTGAACATTCGTTAAATGCTCCGTCACTTTCTACTTTCGTTTTCAAACGGACGAAACCAGGTGCATTCAGGTCGTTTCCGACGTGTGTTAAGTCAACTCCGCTGTCATTAACCACGTCAGACGTACTAGATTAACCACGTAACAGCAGGAGCTCAAGGGTTAGAAGAAGCCGTCTATTTACTGCTCTTAGGTGTTGGCTGGTAGTGCCTATATTATTTAAAAAATTGGAATCATCTGAAATAAAGGATATAGCTGATAAACCTTTTTCAGCTTACTGAAAGACCTCAACGTTTTAAAGTAGGAAAATATATTAGCTCTGAAGCCACAGTAACCTTGGGAGTTCGACAAGGTAGCGTTCTTGGTACTTGTCTCTTTTTACTCTATGTTAATGAGTTATATGAATAGGAACTAAATATGGAAACATTGTCGCATTTTCTGACGATATTTCTCTATTTTGTATAACCTAGAACAAGATCATAATCTGCCAAAACAGGAGTAGTAAACTGCCTGAATTCATATTTACTTACACTAATTACACATATCTACAGGTATGTTTTTCGACTCGCTGAATACCAATTTCAAGTCAGTTTAGGCCGTCCAGCCTTTAATTTAAAATGAATTGCGAAAAACCCCAAAAATTTGATGTTTTGGCAAGAAAAAAATATATAATTGTTTTCTGTGGCTTAACAATTGATGAAACATTGATGTACTGTATTTTACTTCTATTCGACGAAGTTAAATCGGCAATTTCAGTCATACGGAAGTAACAGTTATGCGATCTACTAGTTGGTGAACTCCAGATCATGGGAATTGTAAATTTCAAGTTTTCTTTGTTTTTGTTTTTTTCCCATCATGTCAATATAATATACATCGATAGACAAAGCGTGGGACTGCTGAATTCAAATTTATAATTTCAATGCAAAAGCGTTATTCATAAAGTACAAGCGATCATGCCATGAAATGAAGTCTTGTATTACGAAGAAGTTGAAATCCCAACACGATGGCATTTTTTGCTAAATAAAGGAAAAGTTGGAAGAAGCGGTATCCACGTTATAGTTTGTTAGAGAATGAAACAGTACAATACCCTCGAAATTTTTTTTTCCTTCCTAAAACATGGAATTTTCGCTATTTTTGGGGATTTTGAAATTCATACGAAAATGAAGGCTGGACGGCCTAAACTGACTTGATTTTTTTTATATGCCGGTGTTATTGAAAAATAGAAATATTATATATGTCGGAGGAAAGATGTTTGTGGAACGCTGGCGCCACATATCTATCGGAGTGGGACAGAGTGACACAGTAGTCGCAGTCCGGCGAGAGTCTCTCGGTAGTTCTAGGTAGCGCTCCGCCGGAGCGGTCGCTGTTGGAACTGTCGCGTTCCTAGCTCTCCTATTGTTATTGAGGTGTACTTGGTGTATCGGTAATATTAAGTTATTGAACATTATAATCCGAGATAATTAATAAAGTATTTGATTGCACCAACTTTACCCACGAACGTCCACAGTATAAGAAATTAAATTATTGATGCCATTAATGACGGTGTCGGCGGAGAACCCTACGCCCCTATGCTTTATGCTTTCTTTCACTCTTAATATAATAATAAATAATTACATTTATTTAAAAATTTAACGCCAACGAGCCATGTTGATTATAATCAACAATAAGCCAATTCTATATCAAACTGAGGATTGAATTAATATTTCGGCAACTCGATATCATACGTAAGCACTTGTTCTGTGAATTCTACAGTCTGCTCTGGTACTCCAAGCAGAAAGAGTACGAGGCAGGGCGCATTCTTTAGTTTAGCTTTTCATAGTAAACTTAAGAGCCTCAGTTTTTTTAATTATGCTGCAAAAAATGTCGTACCTTTTTTCAATAGTGCCGTCATAGGCACGCTACAGCAATATGTCGGTGGCTTTGATTTAAAAAATGCTATCAATTTATCTGTTAATCATGATGTCTTTATACTGGATGTTACGGTTCTATTTTCTCATTATATTGTTATTACATTTGGATATATCAAGTGGAAATTCTGTTCTAAATAGGCTGTAGTTCTAATTGATGAGAGGCAATCTATTGCAATCGCGGATCGCAGTGACAGTGTTATAAATAAATGCTGTGAAATATTTATTAAAAAATGTTAATTGTTAAATCGTAGGATTTGCAAATGGTATCTTATTAAAAATGCGTATGCTCAACCCGCCAAAAGGCTTCTAAACCTCTTTCACTCTAAAATATGGGATTATAAGTTTGTTTTTTATTTCTATATTAAAATTGTGTATTCCACTTTCTTTGCTGCATATATTATTTATTATATATTGCGACGAAACTGTGAGAAATGATGTTTCTTTAAATTTATCTTTTAGAGAAGCACGAGATCCTAATTGATACATATATCAATTACGGGCCATAGCACGCATTGCCTCTCTGAAATACGCGACATGTACAATCAAATGAAATGTATTTTAATTTACAACATAATTTAGAAAAATTACATATTCTATTTCGCTGAACGAAGGAAAAATAATTAAATGTGTTACATTTAGAGCATTCATAAGCTACTTAGGTATTAAAGTGACACAGGGTACTTGAATACGGCCCCTCGGCAGATTGCTTGGAGTCCTCGGTGCCTCGCAGCTCGGGCGCGGGTAACTCTTATTTCATATAAATTATTCACTCGCTAAATGAAGTCCCGACTTACAAATTTAGAAGCTCAAATATCATTTTATTTCCGGGAATCGTTAGCATTTTTTTGACATAACACAGAACTCTGGAAATATTTTAACACATATGAATAAAATGGTAAATTGTAAACAAAATGAACAGGACATTCTTAAATTCTTGTATCTTTTGAAAGGATTGTCCGATTTTAATCATTTATACAGTATTTTACATGTGTTGCAATGGACTTTAATAAAAAATTTAATGGTATAATTATTAATACAGGAATGAGCTGTGGTCATCGTTATCTACGTATGGGGTGAGCGGTAATCTGACTCAAGCATTGCTTGTGTCAGAATAAACGGAGCGTACACGGAGTGGTTTCCTGTCGAAAGAGGTGTTCGACAGGGATGTGTTGCGTCACCATGGCTGTTCAACCTTTTCATGGATAAATGTTTGACAGATTTAAAAGAATGTATGTATGGGTTAAGAATGAATGAATTACTCATCAAATGTTTACTCTACGCTGATGATCAAGTAATACTTGCGTCATCCGCTAACGAGCTTCAGGAGATGCTAAATATTATGAATGAAGCTTTGAAAGGGAAAGGAATGAAAGTGAATGTAAACAAAACGAAAGTTATGCTTTTTGAACGAGATGAATCTATGATGAATGGCAATATTTTGATAGATGGGGAACAAGTGGAAGAGGTGAAAGAATTTGTATACTTGGGATCTAAATTTACAAAAGATGGAACATGTGA
>JACTOM010000934.1:12408809-12418982 GCA_015832385.1 Elymnias hypermnestra
TCCTTCCACTTGCCACGATCCTTGCATATCTCCTTCGCTTCTTTCAATCTCATTAAATCTTTCATACAAGTTCGTCGGTTTAGAGTACTCTTGACCTGGCCGTTATTTAAAATGTCCTGGATTTGGTCCAGGAACGTTCGCCTCGGTCTTCCCCTTCCAACTTTCGCATTCACTCTTGACTCATAAATCCTTTTTGTCAGTCTCCTTTCATTCATTCTCTCTACATGCCCAAACCATCTAAGCATACCTTTTCAATTTTAGTCACTACGTCTTCTTTGATACCACAACGTTCCTTTATCACACTATTTCTTACTCTGTCACTCAGTTTCAATCCATTCGTACTTCGCAACGCTCTCATCACTACCGCATTTATTTTACTTTTATCCTGCCTCTTCTGCCAGCATGCACTGCCAGTCTAGCCCTTTGAGACACCATCTGGCTATTCAGATAGGCGTGCAGAGCACCATTTACCATATTCCCTGCATTCGCTCTCCTTTCCATATCACTTTCACATGTTCCATCTTTTGTAAATTTAGATCCCAAGTATACAAATTCTATCACCTCTTCCACTTGTTCCCCATCTATCAAAATATTGCATTTATCATAGATTTATCTCTATCAAAAAGCATAACTTTCGTTTTGTTTTCATTCACTTTTATTAGCAGATGATGCAAGTATTACTTGATCATCAGAGTAAACATTTATGAGTAATTCATTCATTGTTATAAAAACTTTCTTTTAAATCTGTCAAAGAGTTATCCAAGAATAGGTCGAACGGCCATGGTGACGCAACATATCCCTAGGGATACATTTAGGGTTTTACCATTCCAAGACCATTCCAAAATAAAATACTTAGGGATATTGTTGATTTACCTTGGCATATAAGAAATAGCGATCTTCACAAGAAGCTAAACATAAAGTTAATAATTATATCGAAAGAATTGCCAAAGCTTATCACCAAAGACTTCACCATCACGTGAATCCCGAAGCTGCTAAACTTCTGGATGTCACACGGACAAAGAGAAGACTCCAAATAGACTTTATAGTAAACTAATTTTAACAGCATAGTAACTTGAAACTCGTGCAGTTTCCTGTACTAAAAATGTCTCTATTCCTTTAACATTGCATTTTATGATAAATATAAATACACACATATTAAGATATAATCCCTGTTTTAGTAATTTTTTAGCTACATACTTACGGTTATTTCCTATTGAAAATGCATGAGAAATTCGGTATCGTTGATTTGTAATTACTTTTTTAATTACTTAAATCTATTCCTCATATATCTTAGAATATGTATTAGAGTATAATTTAAAATATTTACGGCCTTAAACATGACTGGGCATCGAGATGTAATAGAAATAAACAAGATAATTTTACACTGTCTTCTTCGTTTGGACACTGTAAAGGCGTTGAAAATTCACTTAAAATATACTCAAACATCACTCATTTTGTATCTAATATCACTAGCCGGTGATGAATGTGGAGTTTCAGCCATTAATTTCAATTTTCAGTCGCCCGTGTTTTGTTTAGCTGAGCTCGAAATAACGTCGACAGCGATGGATTCGACGAAGTACATCGCCGTCATGATGGACTCTACTGACAATACATCACTCCGACCGTCATTGATAAGCGGGATGAGGAACAGACGAGCTAGTATACCTTTATATTATATAACTAGCTGAATAGAATTGTATAATAATTCTGGTACAAAATGTCAGAAAGTACAAACGTTCAGCCATTGATTGTCATGCAAATATGTACAATAAATGTCATGAGACACCACACAAAATAATAAAATTTATATAAATTAAAAGTCAGACTACTCAAAATACTCAATAATTACACACATCATATGAAAAAATTATGTTCAAAATTAAAAGAAAGTCAAAGAAGAATTATAATACATATACTTCCACGTCGTAGAATATCCTTTCCAGCAACCGGTCTTTAAACTTTTTCTTAGATAATGGCATCTAGGTTTCTCACAAGAAAGACAGAAGGAACAAATTTGGTTAGCGTAAAAAAGGTTATAGTGAGTTAACCTTAAAAGGTACACAAAAGCTTTTAGGACTTTATTTTAGAAAGTTTAAATGGTAACAATTCTGGCATATATTATTTTTGCAAAATGATAACCGTTTACGCAGCGCATACAGCAGAAGCTCTAAAAAGGAAAATTATCTCGAATTTGATTCGTTCTTCATAACTCTGCTCGTAAAGGTGTAAGAGTAATAACAAATAGTCTTCTTCGATGAATGGGCTATCTAACACTGAAAGCATTTTCAAATCGTACTAAAACAAACTGACTTCTTTCGCAATATAAACTGTCATCCATATTCCCACAGGGTGGGCAATGCTAAATAACAACGCGAGAATTATTTTAAAGATTGTTAAAAAGCAGGGGTGTGCGAATAATTGGAACTTACGATTTATTCGTTCCGAATCGAATGTCATTATTCGATTCGAAGTTCGAATTGAATAATTCGAACTTTTTCAGAATTATTCGTAAACTATTCAGTTTCTTATGTTCAATATTAAAATATAAATTTGGTAGGTAGGTAGGTTTGGTAGGTAGCAGCCTATTAACGTCCCACTGCTGGGCACAGGCCTCCTCACTCCGAAGAGAGATGGTTTTTTAGAGCATAGACCCACCACGCTGCTCCACTGCGGATTGGCAGGCATAGTACACAAGTACACTCTCTATTCCTTCACTCTCATAGTCCGATGTGACGGTAATCCGACACAACCGGAGAGAGATCGGGCGCAGGACCGACGGCTTAACGTGCTCTCCAACGCATGGGGGTGGATCACACCGCCAACTTCCCAACTTCGGGCAAATATTGAGAAAAATTCAATATTGATTTTTGAATTGGCCCGACCCGGGACTCGAACCCAGGACAAGGCAGTCAAATATAAATTTAACAGTCTATAATCTGTCGTTCTTTCGACTACTTTGTTGCATAATCAATTACAAATTCGAGAAAATGACTCCCTGGTGAAAATTTTTTCTCTCCCTTGCCGTAAGTCGAATATTTCGAAACACGGTTTGAATTATTTAAATAGATACAATTGAAAATCTATTTATCCAGATATTTCATTAATTCACGAGTTATTCGAAGTTTTTCGATATTTTCGATTTTTCCGAATTATGTGAACGATATTTGCACACCCCTATTAAAAAGGAAGTCGCAGTAATCCCTAAGTTTGATGAAAATAGCAATTTTATAATGTAATAAGTGAAAATGGAGCTTTACTGAAAGCGAAGCGAGCTTTAGGGAATAATAGGTTTATTGCAAGCAGTAAACCAGTCGGCTTTACTTCAATAATAACTCTAATTAGGTATTTCGCTTGAGATGCTTAATTCCTGTAATTGGATTCAGATATAAAATTAAGTTTACCTATTCATATAGCAAACCTACTGCCCGAACCCTTAAAGCTATCATAAAGTTGATTATCATCACCGGTATCACGTAGAACATTGTTTAACTGTGGAGGTAGATTAATTATTATTGTCACCTATTCACCTTCTTACCGATTACTACTTTAACTAACGATCACCCGAGGATCGTAATTCGATCATATTCGATTTAAATAATAAGTTTTGAACATCATAAAGCGTCTATTGTCAAAGACTATAAAAAAGTTATTGCAATAATTTATGTAAATAAAAATAGTCCCTATTTCGATATCACGTGTGCATGGCTGGACCGATTTAGATAATTATTTTGTTGTTCTCTTTGTTATTGTAAGGAGGAGGTTCTTATGAAAGAAAAAATATGAAAATTGCGTGAAAAATTATAAATTTAAACATAGCGTTGTAATTCGATATTCATTTAAAGAACGAATTTAATAAAATACTTGTTTTCTGCTACGTTCGCCACTTTTATTATAAGATTGATAACAATTTAAATTATATTATAATTTATTTATCATAAACTTGATCATAACTAAATAATAAATGTGCTGTGGTGAAATATTTGGTTAAGTGCCTTAATAGAATGTATAACAAGTTAAAATATATTTGCATCATGATATTATTTTTTGTATTGACTAAGTTAAACGGCGTGAATGATGACGTCGCATTGGCAGGCTGGCGGAGCTGGTTCGTAGAGTACGACAGTTGTACTTTTGATATTAAGAGTAAAAATGTAACGTAACAACTTTTAACTTTTACTAGAAAGCGTAATTCAATAATGAACGTTTACTCAATATGAAGTATTCCCCTGAATAGAGTATTTGAGATAAAAGATCTTGGTGTTTATTTGGACGAAAAGTTGATCTTCAAAACACATATAAACTACATTAGTTCTAAAGGGTATCGTATGCCTGGTTTTATTTTGCGAACGGCCAAAGATTTTAAACAAATTAGTACACTTCTTCTTCTGTTTAACGCCTTTGTCAGATCTGTTTTAGAATATTCGTCTACGGTGTGGAACCCTCAATATTTGAGCTATAAAAAACAAATTGAACACATACAAATAAAATTTTTAAAACACTTAAAATATAAATGTAATATTTATAATAAGCCAATGCCTAGTAATATTCTTTCACTTGAGAATCGTCGAACGGAGAGAGATTTAATGTTTTTATACAAAATCCTGAATAATAAGACTGATTCACCTTACCTCCTAAGGAATATCTCTTTTATATGTCCTCGACTGTGTACGCGTATCAAAAAATTATTTAGTGTCCCTTTTTGTAAGCCTATTATGCTAAAAACTCATTTATTATACGTTCTTGTTAAATATTTAATAACCTAAGTGATATAGACATATTTAATGATGGAAAGTCCACAATCAAAAGAAATATTAAATCTTACCTGTTAAGTAAAAAGTAAAAAAAAAAAAAAAAAATGTTGAGATAAGTACACAATAACACTATGTTTTAGTTGTTAGTGGAAACTTTACTGATGTATGTGTTAGTTTTAAGTGAATACCTATGTTAGTCTTTAAGTAAATTGTTTGTTTCCCAAATAAAAATAAATAAATAAATAAAGAGTATTTGTTTGCGCCATC
Source organism: Elymnias hypermnestra (assembly GCA_015832385.1). Taxonomy (NCBI): domain Eukaryota; kingdom Metazoa; phylum Arthropoda; class Insecta; order Lepidoptera; family Nymphalidae; genus Elymnias; species Elymnias hypermnestra. The sequence goes on from JACTOM010000934.1 coordinate 12,413,828, forward strand.
TGTAAGCTTTTCGGGTTACTAACTCGATAACTATCGGGAAGTGGCGCCAAGTCGGTCTACATGCGTTAGAGGGCGCCTCCTGCACCGTTTCATAACTTAAGCAGCTAAAAATATTGTAAATCTGTGACAACTGTCTGTCAACGAAGCCGTTGCGTAAAGGCGGAAAAAGCGCCCCGTCTCTTGGTGCTTGGTGAAAAGTGTAGTATCCACTCGGTTAATTGGTATTGTGATTGCGATTGGTGAAGTCAGCGCGTTAAGAACCGAATAGTGTGCCCCCCTTCCTCGAATTACACGAAGCGCGGCAGGTAAACGCGGCCACAGTCCACAGGCCACAGTCCACGCAGCCCACGTGTGCTTTAGTTTCATGAACATTTCTGTGTGGAACGCTTTGGAGTGGATAAGGGAAGACCGGCGTCGCCGAGAGCAGCCTCCGCGTCGCCTTGCAGGTCACGTGGTGCATAAATGCACATTAAAAACACACACACACAATTCACAAACACACCTCCAGGTGATCAGACACTTGCCAGGGTCGTCGCCGCCCTAGGAGACCGGCGAACGGCAAGCGAGGTAGGTGCCGACCACATCTGTTTCCACCCTCTAGGTGGAATTCTCCTTTCACCGTCTCAGGGACCGACCCGACCTGGACTTCTCCATGGACCTGAATTCAGGGGTCGAGGTCAATAGTAAAGTCACGGACGCCGTGAACAGTATTAGTAAAGCGTTAAGAAAGTATTAGTGTATTGAGTTTAATGTTTAATGGAAATGTGTGTATTCATCAGGATTAATAGAATTATACCTATGAATAAAAGAATGTGCTAGTAATCTCTACAATAGTTACTTTTCTAATGGAACCTCACGTCGTTTCACGCTTTTGCTACTCTTAATATATAGATAACAGCTTCCTATCCTTTAACATCCACTTTAGTCATACATTTGAATTAATAAAACATTTTTTTTCTGATAAGCTAACACATGACTGGTATTTTACCTCTTATTGTATCTACGTGGCATCGTACTGGAAAATATAATTTCCTATATTTTCCCTGCCGGGTATCGAAGCCACGACCTCTGTTACCAAAATGCTCCATTGCGTGACAAAATAAAATATTCAATACTTTCAACAAGGAACGCTTGTAATAATTAATGATGGAATTGAAAAATGGCTTTTCTCAAGATTAAAACGTCAAGATGTCGATTGCAGGCGATTTCCCGATTAAGAAAACCGAATTAAGGCTCTCGAAAATAATCTCGTTATGTAATTTTTAATTCAAAAGGACATTGAATTTGCATTTCTTATTATCCTCACGGATATTTTCATTTCTTTCGTTCTATTCCTTTATATTTTCTTAGGTTTTCCCGACTTCTATTAAAGATTAATTAATGCGCGCAACTCCGAGACAATTTGTTTAGCATAAAAAAGATAAGCTAGCTTAAAAGATAGATATATGTTGTCCCGAACTTTATTCTAGAACGTTTAAAAGGGAACAATTCTGTCGTACATGATTTTTTGAACACGTTTACCGTCTACGCAGCGGAAGCTCTTAAATGGATAAATTTTCCCTGCTTTTTAAAAATTTTCATTGATGCTCACTTTCTATAATCGAAATGTTACGTAGTCTATAGTCTTACTTGAAAAATGGACTATCAAACACTGAAAGAATTTTGCAATTCGAACAAGTAGTTCCCGAGATTATCGATTTGAACCAAACAAATCTAATTTAAAATTAAATATAAACAGTTCTTTAAAGTGAAACTTCTTTAAGCGCATGAGGGTAAAATTTTGAAACGCGTGATTAGCGTCGCGAAGATGTGCAGCGTTTTAATTCTAATTCGTTTGAAGCTTCACTCATGACATGTGTTATTTATACGCACGCACTTTTAATTTCTTTTATTGCGAACAGATTTGGGTTTCACTGCAATCTCACCAGCAAAGATAAAATCTAAGTTCTGAAACCTAGAAAAAGGCAACTACCGTCTTATGGTTCCTTCACAGCGTTGTGAAGCGTATTGTTGTTCCTTGGCGTCACGTTTTTGCTGGTTGGGCAGAAACTAACCACGACAGAAGCCTTCTACTAATCCAAGCTTCGTCGTCGTCGTCGTCGCGTTACATTGAACAGTAGTATACATATAAATTACGGTCGAATTTCGATTGCTGGGCTATATCCTTAGTACACATAAATCTACCAGGTCTTTTAATGAAGCAACTAATGTAGGGCGGTAAAAGTTTTACCGTATCTTTACCTTTATTAGAGGCGTAAGTAATTGGTGTTTCATTCGATACCTTCTCCCAATTCAGGTCGCCTTTGTGTTAGAATCTAACTAATCCTTATAACTTTATTTATTCACAGTGTACAGCTTTAGTGAATGAAAATTTTGCGGTTTATTTGATAAGATCAAGAAATGTATCAAAAAATATTGAATTTATGAAAGGGTCTCGGCGAGAGGGACTCCTCGCATTAGCCACTAAATTCTAAATGAGACCGACCTATAGTTCACGATAGCAGCATGATGGGTGCAAATATAATCCTGCCTGGAATCCCGTCGTTTTCCCTCTCTCGCTCGTGGGCTTCTTTCAACGAGATAACCATCTCACAGAGGAGGTGAAGAGGGCCACCCTCGCCTAGCATCTCTCCAGCGAAAGATCCGCGCCTATCAGCACCACTAGAAGGTGACGCTATGGCTGCACATTCTGCTAAAGTGTGGTGTACTGAGCCAACAGCAGCATTACACTCATGGTAGGCAGGTAGATCTTCACGGCCAATTCGGGGCAGGAATTATTCGAAACAGATGTGTTCGCTTAGAGCGACCCATACACCCTGCTTGAAAGCCATTGATCTAGGTAAGGGCGGATCGCCTCCACAGTGGCCATGCCCGCTACTAGGGACCTCAAAACCTCTCAACACCTTTCAATCAGAGCCTGATTGGCAGCAGGCTACAGGCCACTTGTGACAGCCGACCTTTGACCAAGTATGCCAGAAATATACCGGATTGTTCCTCTTTAAAATCCTATTACTGGTCAAATTTGTCCTTTCTTTAGAACCTTGACTGTAGTGAGAAAAAAGTTGCGCAGTGAAGCTAGTTTTTTGTAAAAGGCGTCCCAAATGAAAAATTTCGTTCTGTGTATTTCTCATTACCCGTCATATTTCCACGAGTTTCCCGACATAATTTCCCGTTCTTTACATTGTGTTTTCAGTGTAAACTGTGATATATTGTACAGCCTTTTGTTCGAGACAGCTTCAAGATGTGTGGAGACGGACGACTTGTGTTCCTCTGACACTTCTTTGTTGTGTCACTTTTAAACACGAAGTTTTGGTATCTTTGTTATTTAAACATTCTTCATTTTTATCCAAACCTTTTTGAAGTGAAACTTCTTGTATCTTTTCGTGTATTACAACTTTGGTTATTGTATAAATAAAAAAGGATCCTCCTTAAATCCAAGATGGTGGACGACGCAACAGAGTCCGTTCCCCAAAAACCGACAGTTATATATATAAAAAGATTTTTAAAGATCTTTTTCGAAGACTTTTTAAAGATCTTTTTCGGAACTCTGCTACTCTTAAACATATAAAATAATCTTCTATTAGATCGTAATTTTTTTAATTTTTATTTATTTGTTAACGACTTTTGCCGATATTACTCATATAAGATACTTTTTTTTATTGATGTTCTCAACAATTTACTTAGGTATTATTTTCCTTTGGGATTTATATATGTTATTAGAATGATATAATTGTATCTTTTGAATAAAAAGAAACGTCCACATGACCTTATTGGCCGTTTTATGGAGAAAATTATTTCAGATCCCAAAAAACAAGTAAATAAATAACAAATCAGCTAGTGAAGCTTCTTTCATTTTCTTTTAATAGTGAACTAGCATTGTCATAGAACGATTGTGGGTCCGGAAAGGTATCACATTAAGGTAAGTAGCCGACCATTGATGTCCCACTACTGGGCACAGGCCTCCTCACAGCTATGAGAGAGGGTTTTTAAAACATAGAACCACCATGCTGTTCCACCGCGGATTGGCAGACACACAAGTGCATTCTCTATTCTTTCACTCTGGTAGTCTTCATCTATGTATATACCTTTTTTAGTTGATAATACCTTTTTTAGTTTATTTACATATTTATGGTTATACATGTATTGGAACGTAGGTATTAGTATGTATGGTTATTTTATTGCCTACCTCCTATATTACTTTCAGCTTTTTTTTACCCAAGGTTATCTGCTCTCCCTCGCCGTCGGAGGAGGCTTGGTGGCAGAAGTCGCACTTATGCACTTCATGCCTCACTCTATTGAGTGATAGATCTTCATAGCCGGTACCATCCGGGTCACTAGAGTGGAATGCAGTTAGGGAACCTCTAGTGATCTCACTCATGGATGGGAAGGGGTCCGCTGGGTTTTAGTGGGTATTCCGTTATCAGTGAGTCCCACACTCCCGATGGAATTAAGCTTTCATCGGGGTGCATAAAGGCATTTTCCAGCGCAAAAAAAAAACCCAAGGTTATCTGGAAGAAATTGCTATCTAGCGATAAGACCGCCTATTGTGCTTTTATTTCTTTTATATTTCGGAGCGTAAATGAAATGAAATCTTTATTTGCGAATATGGGTCATATACATATATTACAATATATTTTTAGATTATACGAGTATGTCAAATTTAAGATTTATTTTTTTTTATAATATGTCCAATTTAATAATAATTATTAGGTATAATATAATATTGAGATTATGGGGTAGGTATTAAAAATTAAGTTTTTAAACTTCGATCTGTTTAATTTTAAGCACTAAAAAATTCGGACATAGAGTAAAATGCTTTATCACACAACCATCGAAAGAGGCATTTTTTAAATGAGAGTTTATCCGTTAACTTCAACGACGATACAATTTTGTTGTGAATTTTTATACACATGGCATTTGGCGACTTGTAGCTTTGCGTTAGACGATACCTGGGGAGACAGAGATGCCCGCGTTTCTTTTCTGTAATGTGATATTGCGCTAAATCTTCGTATTTGTCAAAATATGCCATATGCTTATTTACAAAAATCGCCACTTCATATATATACAGACAATATAATGTTAGCAGATTATATTTCTTAAAAAGTGGTCTACAGGACTGATTTGGTCTTATAAGAAACATACCTCTAAGACATTT
>JACTOM010000934.1:12420606-12441114 GCA_015832385.1 Elymnias hypermnestra
TTTTTTTTTGTCGCTGGGAAATGCTTTTACGCACGCTGGATAGAGTGTACAGCTCCATCCAGGAGTGTGGGACTCAATGTATCCAGAATACCCACTAAAACCCAGCGGAACCCTCTTCATCCGTATGGTGGACGCCAGATGTTCGCTAACGCATTCATCTCTGGCGCCCCGGATGCGTCCGACTCAAGGGTTCAAAAGAGGGGAAGCAGGCGCTCAAAATTGCGCCGTCTTATACCTCCCCTTCTCCGGCGGGAGTGAGGAGCATTGACCGCTCTCTGTCTTTGCCTCTCTAATGCCTCCTCTTGCAAAATAACGGCCTCGCAGAAGGAGGCAACTGCCCTCCAACCGGTCATGCTACCAAGCATAGCACCTACATTTCTCTCGAGATGAGCTTAGGTTACTAATTAAATTTGATGTTTATTGATATGATAATGTAAAGAAATGTTATTCATTAATAAAATCCTTTATTGTTTATGTCTTATGTTATATGCTCACTGTCAACGGTACATGCATATCGCACACTAAACACTGAGTGGAGAGAAGGGGAACGTGCGAAGCCCCAACGGAGGTAATCAATACACCAAATCACTTGTATAAACTAATTTAATAATAATATTTAAAGTAACTTCCCCAATATTCACTATTTCATAATAATAATATCACGCTCACTCACTTCAACCGATGGACGTCCACTGCTGGCCATAGGTCTCGCCTAATGTTGCCCACTGTGCCCGATCTTGTGCCGCCTGGCTGCAGCGGCTACCGGTGACCCTCCTTATGTCATCGTTCCACCTTGTGCGGGGTCTGCCAGCATTGCGCCTTATGATGCGGGGTCCCCATTCCGGCACCTTCGAACCCCAACCACTTCAGGTTCGTGATTCTTAGGGATATGTCGGTGACTATGTTCTTCAACGGACCTCCTAATTTCCGATTTGATCGCGTAGAAAAACTCCAAGCATAGCCCTCTCCACCGCACGCTGTGTGACTGAGCTTTTGAATGAGGCCAATAGTCAGCGACCAAGTGTCCGATCCGTAGATGATCATACTCTGCCTCTGCCATAATGACCACGTCGTCGGAATACCGTAGATGAGTGATGTATTCGCCGTTTATGTTGATGCCCAGTCCGTTCCACTCCATTAGCTTAAAGAGGTCTTCCAACGCCAAAAATCACCAAAAATTACTTAAGACACTGTTGAATGATTCACAACAGAGTGATCTAAAGAATAACTTACAAGAGAATTTACTATAAAAATGCTCTCATTACCTGAAAACCAGCCTATTTATAGCACAAAGTTTGCACTTGACACATCCGGTGTAATTACAATACATAACAATATAGGAATCATAACATTTGGTATAATGACAAATTTAGTTTCATGACTAACTATTAAATAATTAAACATTTTAAAATGAAACCCCCTCGACATATTCTTAGAAACAAAAGCCTTCCCATTGGTGGAATTCTAAACATTGTGGAATTCTAAACATTGATGGCAATTTGCTATAAAATCGCTGTATTATTTCATAAATGATTAGAATTACTTAAATTATATTAATTGTAACTATTATAAAAATGAACAGGGAATGGTATTTTCTTAATAAACAAGATAATTAACAAATGTATTTATGTATCTAGGTGTTAGTTCAGTTCTGTTTTAATCAACGTCAGCTACCGATTATTGCTTCTTAAGTTGTTTGTATTAGTAAATCGGGCTGCTCTGCAATACAAAGCTAATATCAAAATATCTTGCCTTATAACATGTCATAATGACATTAGTTTTTTATGTTTAATGTTAATGATGGTGCAATTGTATTTTTATTAGAAAAGAGTAAAAGACTATTGAGTTTCTTGCCGGATTCTTCTCAGTAGTAGCTAGGTTCCGAACCGGCGGTACAGTCATTCCCAGGAAAGTTTATTGAGTTTACTGGAATTAATGGATATTTTAGTTTGGTTATTGACAATGTAATTTAAAAAATAGTGAAATTCACGTCCATATTATTGATTTACTGATAATTTTTAATCTCTGACGTTGGCAATATCGTGGTGAACGGATCAGTTGAATATATAAATTGTTGGAGTACAAAAACTCACTTATTAAGCAAAACTCTGTGAGTATATCGGAATGGAAATTAATTTATGCTAAAAGCTGTGATTAAAGAGGGAACCCGTCCCTCAGGACCGTATCAATTAATTTTACGAATACAAAATTGTATCATTCATAATTCGCAACTCGTTGCTCTTTCAAACGTTTATCAATTCAAAATTAATTTTTATTGAACTATTTATACATAAGAGTCACTTGCCCAATTCCTGATCCTGTGGGATTATGGGAAAATCAGTATATACATCGCAAAAGGAATATGTACATATATTGTTTTTTATATCAATCGAGTTAAAAGTTTTGAAGACCCGTGTTGTTAGTGAGTGACCGACTGCGGTTCGCTTTTATATGTACAAAATATAGTAGTTGTTTACTATATACGTTGTTGAGGCCGCGAAAGGAGTCACTTTAAAGCGACGTAGGTCACTAGTGAAGAAACGTGGTGGTCGCTGGTGAGGTGATGTAGGGTCACCAGCGACGCGATGTGCGATGTTTGGGTAATGTGAATAAGACTACACCAATAAAGCACTTTCACTTTGATTTTTGAGTTAGAAGGATTGTACTGAAAGGGATTGGATGATGGTTACGTTATGCTGGTTGCAAGGATGGAGGAGACACTTTTATAAATATTACGTTTATAAATATATAAGTAGCAACGCGTATTTACCGAGACGACAAATATAACTAGAGCATGATTTCGAGACGTCGTTGCTTTAACTACCTGGGACAGGGTCTGAGGGTACGCAGTCCCTTACGACCACGAAATGGTAGCGGCGCTTACGCACTGCTACGTATATAAAAATGAGATGTACGGATCTGTCCGTTCGTTGATAATTAATTTTACAATATTTATGCTATATGTATCTCATAATGTACATCCTAGTATATTTATTCTATTTATATAATGCAATATTTTTCAGTAAAAACAAGGTATAAAATTATTCTACAATGTGAAGGTGTATAAATATAAATAAATGTAGTGTTGCCACTACAACTTCGCTAAATTGAAACACATTGTAACGTACACGAACTACGTTTAAAGAAGTAACCGTTGTGTTTCTCGCCGGTTTCTTCTCAGCGGTATCAACTCTCCGAACCGATGGTAGATTTATTACCAATTGAGTGACTACTGACGATTCAAAAGTGCTTTTTGACCCTACTGGAATAAAGAATATTTTGATTTTAAAGTCAATGGTGTGAATGTTTCTTAATATCTCATGATGATTCGGTAAGTATTCGTTTTCACTTTATATCCTGATCCCGTGGGAATATGACAAATAGTAAACCTTGAGTGTGAGTCAATACAAAAGAAATCTAAATTCCAAATTTTAATTCAATTGAACTTCAGAATGGCTTTAATGATTCCCTTTTATTTATACCAGCTGTTCCTCTGGCAACCCGTTCAAAGTGATCATCCACCTCACGAATAGAGTGCCAGATATTTGGACATCTCATGGTTCTCACTTGCTGTCCTGTCACTGTGCTGAATATTTCAAATATTTTACTGTAAATTTTTAATTTTTACTAAACAATGTCAGTGTTTCTGAACTTTGAGATAAATTTGTTTTTATTTAGTTCCCGAGTTCGATGCAGTCCTGCTTCATTTCGATGAAAGTTCAGAGGAGCGGAGAGGTCTCCGTTTATGAGGTTATCGTTAATTAAAAAAGTTTTGCAGCCGGAAGGGCTGCACAGGATATTGGAAAAATATATACTTTTAGAACTCTAGTGGAACCAATACATAATGAAAGCTGTAGAGCTATTCCACGTTTTGTTATTTTATTTGTATTCAATGTTGTTTTTACGACACATATGTACATTAAATAAAAACTAACAGAGTAAAATTCAGCCTGAGTAGCTCCGCTTGTACAGGAACTGTGGGTTTCTTTTTATAATTTGTATGAGTCTGGGCAGGTGGGAGGCTTCGGCCGTGGCTTTTCGTTCCGCTACGATGTGTACATACTATAAAAGGTTAATTGTTTTACGAGTATAGTGCGCTGCCTTCTTAGACTTTTTTTTTCCCTGGGAAATACATTTACGTACGGAGTGTGGGACTCGCTGTTTCCAGAATACCCACTAAAATCCAGCGGAGCCCTAAGCATCTGAAATAGGGGGCAAGAAGATCGCAAAAGCATTCGACGCCGATGGCACCCCGGATGCTACAAAAGGCTCATTCAAGTAAGAGATAGCAGGCGGGCGAACGCACGCCTTCTACTTCCTACCCTCGTTCCTTACTTCTCTCCCCAGCGCCTCTTTCTGCAAGATGACAGTCTCACAGAAAGAAGCAATCGCCCTCCATCCCGCTTCGCTGCCAATCATTATGTTAATTATTTTCGACAACGATAGGTCACTTCAAGTTGTGGATATCAAGAGATGCCGTTGAACACTCCGCCACCTTATGGTGCGCCGTATCGACGAGAGCTCCATATTCAAGACAGGCTGGTGAATCCTCGCACCCCACAATCTGGTTCAGGTATTTCCGGAAGCTTCCGTGCCCGGTAAGCACCTGCACCAATCTGAAGGATAGCGAACCATGCCTTCTCGAAAGCCAGCCGTCTAAAACGGGCCTGATCGCAGCCACCGTAACATTGCCTGCCACCGGAGAGTCAAGGTCCTCTCACCAACTGCGCATTAAGGCCCTCTCGGACAGGGACCTTATCATTTGTAGCTCTTCGGTATCAGGTTGTTAGTGTCTGGCTCTAGCAGCTGCCCGGCCTTGATACGCCACCGCTAAAACCTCCGCCCTGAGCTCCCAAGGTGGGTCACCTACTAGTAGGATCGCGGCCGTCCATAAAACTGTACGATATCCTGTTATTATCCTCACCGCTATTACTCTCTGCGCTCTTCGCAGAAGAGTCCTGTTTGATGCTGTCAGGGCGTTTACCCACAGAGGAGCACCATACAGTGCCATACTTGTAAGTATTCCGGCGTAAAGCCGCCTGCTGGGCGTTTCTGGTCCTCCCACGTTAGGCAATAGACGCCCAAGCATGGCGGCTGTATTTATCAGCCGGGAGGTAATCTAGGCAAAATGTGCTCGGAATCCCAAACGACCGTCCAGCATTAGGCCCAGATATTTCATCTGAGCCTTCACCTCCACGACTGGACCGTGAAATAACAAAGCTTCCGTCTTGGTGGGGGAAACATCTAACCCTATTCTCCAAATTCTGTCTACTACAAGGTCAGTACCGACTTCGGCAAGTTGGGCTGCCTCTGCATATGTTTTTCCCCGTGCAGTGATGAGGGTGTCATCGGCGTAGCACAACACCTTCATTCCAGGAAGGACTGGGCATCGCAAAATCCAGTCATGCCTTCTTAGACTTCTTAGTCGCTTACCATCAGCTGAGGTTACAGTCAAACGCGAACCTATCAGCAACAAAAATAAGTTAACTTTTTTAAGGCGTAAACAAGATTGTTGTGTGTGCATATCCAAGTGCGTGTGTATGTCCAAGTGCGTGTGCATGTCCAAGTGCGTGTGCATGTCCAAGTGCATGTGTGCGTTATTGTATGTTTGTGCAAGATCGTGTGTGTGATCAAATTGTGTAATAAACCACTTGATTCCATATTTTACATATACAAACATACTTTCATTCATTAATACTGTGGATATTTTTATCCAAGTGGTTTTTTATGCAACAAATCTCGCTCGACTGCCTGTTTCCTTTGATATTAAATGGAAAGCTGTATAACCGAGAATTCAATGCTAACACGGCGTGAAAAAAAATATAAATTAAATCCTTCTGAAATTGCACTCCTTCAACGTTAGCTCTTAATTTTATGGTTCAATCTATATTTGCGGTGGATAATGTTTGAAAAACTAGAATTTCATTTATTTACCACTACTTTCTCTCCTTCTAATTTAAAGAGAAACAATATTTTTGTCGTAAATATGTTTATTTAAGGGATGACTCTTCATCATCACTAACTTGGCGAGATCAAATTAGAAAATGTAGATACTAAATTAGATTTCCGTTGTAAATGAGAACTCTGCAAACTCCCGAGTTCACATTGCTCTTCTTATAGTTTTATTTGCTAGAGGAAAGTTTAAAAGAACTTACTCGTGTTGAACTTTAAAATTCTTTTAAACTTCACGGATCCACTATTTCTCTCACATCGGTAAATGGCAGCTTAAATGAATTAAATACTTTATAAAAGGATATCACAAAAGTAAAATAAATGCGGTAGAGATGAGAGCGTTGAGAAGCATGAGTGGATTAAAACTGAGTGACAGAGTGAGAAATAGTGTGATAAGAGAACGTTGTGGTATAAAAGAAGACGTAGTGACTAAAATTGAAAAAGGTATGCTTAGATGGTTTGGGCATGTAGAGAGAATGAATGAAAGGAGACTGACAAAAAGGATTTATGAGTCAAGAGTGAATGCGAAAGTTGGAAGGGGAAGACCGAGGCGAACGTTCCTGGACCAAATCCAGGACATTTTAAATAACGGCCAGGTCAAGAGTACTCTAAACCGACGAACTTGTATGAAAGGTTTAATGAGATTGAAAGAAGCGAAGGAGATATGCAAGGATCGTGGCAAGTGGAAGGATGTTGTCTCTGCCTACCCCTATGGGCATGAGGCGTGATGCTATGTATGTATGTATGTATAAAAGGTATAACTGTATTATAAACATGAAATTCTCGACATATTTAATCAATTTAAAACCTACAGCATATAGGAGAATAAGGAAAACAATAAAAACCGTACTTTAATCTGAAGGGTTACTTGGACAACAAAAAAGTCTGATTATGAATGAATTACTTTACGTTAAAGTAAATGAAAATTACTTGACGGTAAAAAAGAAGAGTTTCTTGTGTTTTATTTTCAAAAGAGTATGCGAAGGCATCCTTTTCCTCTTCTAATTAGTTACACGTTGATTGTTTGAGTGTGTACAAAAATTCTTCATTCAAATAAGCTTTTACAGCGGTTTTTAATCGTCAAATATAATTTTCTATATATATTTTATTCAAAATATGGCTCATAGTTCCTTCACGCAAATTTTCTGTGAAGAACCCACTACAAACTCAGTCCTAATAGTGAATAATCTAGTTTTTCAATTTTAAGCGTGATTATTTTATTTTTTTCATGAAATCTTTTTTTTTCGGTAAATTTAATCGAACCGCTGGTAGATTCTATACCAAACGATAGGCAAAAGAGTTTGCTAAGCCTCTTTGAAAGAAGAAATAAAGTTTTAAAAATAAAACGTACAAAAAGTGAGTACATTCAATTCCCAGCGGGGCCGTGCTCACGACACCGTGTTCGCCAGATTTCCTTTTATTACCTGCTACAGTTGTGTAAAAATTTACACCCGAATTCTACCTCCTATTCCGATTTCACAAAAACAAATATCGAAAGTGTATTTTATGAATAAACTAGCTGCCTGCTCCGCTCGGATAATAAAGCCTACAAAAGAAAAGTTGGGCCAACTAGCAGCTCATTATCGTCCCACTGGCACGATCCTCCCCACCAGAAGGAGAAAGGGTTTTTAGAGCATAACAAGACAAGATGGTATATTTCGCTTATTTCATAGCATTATGTCTTACGGCATACCGTTATGGGGTAAGGCTGACATTGGAACTATCTTTTTATTGCAATAAAGAGCAATACGTGCCATATATCAACCGGAATCTTGGTAATCCAAATATCAATTCTCTGAATACCGGAGCAATATACATTGAATAACATTTTATATATCCGTAATAATATAATACACAATTTTAATACAAGGAATAAACTTGTAATGCCATATTTTAGAGTGAAGAAAGTTCAGAAATCACTTGTCGGTTTGAGCATATGCATAGGATGGAAGCACGGCTTCTGGGCGAATATTCTCCACAATTTGCGGAGGAAAAAGACTGGTAAAGAGCGGCCTGTGCCACCCTTTGACGCGAAAGCGGACCATGAAACCATATTGACAATCCGGCCCATAATAGAAGAATTATATCGCAAAGCACATGGTGCAGTAACCTTCCACCTTGCCCAGGTTCTGTCGGGCCATGGTTGCTTTGGCAAGTACCTGTGCGAAGTGACAAAGTGCGACTCTACCGAGGAGTGCCACGAGAGTGGCTGCATCATCAACACGACCCAGCATGGGCTTGTTAACGTGCCGCGCTCGTGGCGGTCATCGGGGTGGATCTCTCGCTCCCCACCGTCACTAGAATATTGATGAATACCAAGAAAGCCTGGTGTGATACGCTCTCCTCCTGCGAGTATGTCATGACGTGGAAGGAGATGGCGAAACGGTTGAGGGCGGTGGACGTGACCGCTTCGACCGTTCGCCGAAGAAGGCCGGGAAGCACGCGAGAGATCTTTGGGATACGGGATCCGTTGCCCGACAAAGAAATGTCTAAAGTGGTGGCGAGGTGGTTGGTGGTTTGCCAGGTGCCCTAGGAAAGCCACCTGCGGAGTAAGTTCCGGTCATTGACCGGGTTGGGCCTAGAAGGGGCACATCGCTGGCGGGGTTTTGAATGTCTGTCAATCACGTTCTCATAACCCCGTCTCCGAGTAATGTAGGAGCACCGCTGGGTTTTAGATGGGATGAGTCCGGCATAACCTGGAACATCCTTCCGAGTATTCCAGATATCCGCAAGGATTTCCCAGCGTTAAAAAAAGGACGCATTTTTAAAAAGATACCGCATCATCAATTTTGCAGATATTAAATGTTGAAGATTATTTAAGCGATAGAAATATTTGGACTTGATTCCAGTTACAAACATTGCAACCTACAAAAACTATATTTGAAGAAGTAACTTGTCGGTTTCTTTTCAGTGGAATAAACTCCGAAACGGTGATAAGTCTGTTACCTATGGAAAGCTTACTGATGATTTAAGAGCTTTTTGAGCCTACGCGAAAAAAAAGGTTTTGATCGATTTTGATTTTAAATAATACGAAAGTATACACAGAGTCTTAAGTATTCCACGCAAACGAAGTCGCAGTTGATAGCTAGTTATATAATAAGGATCGTTGACCTAATAGCTCAGATGTTATTAGGGTCAGAACCATCAGCGGTTCGTTAGTTGCCGCGTAATTCTGTTATCGCGATAACTTTAGAAGCACTTTGCACAATATTTTATATGAAATCGGGTTAAGAAAACGATTTTAAATACTTTAAACTTAATTAAAATACTTCATTTAGTGAAGATATTGTATAACATTTAATTATAATCGACATATTCGATGGTAAATTCATGGTAGATGGGGGACTTAGGGCAGACAAGACATGCATAAATAATATATATGCTGTATTACCTTGTACACGTGTAAAACTCAGTATATATATAAATAATTCAAACTCCTAGAAAACATTTATTAAAAGAAAACTAATTGAAAAGTCTTATTGTAATTTAAAGGATTACTGAAATGATCAAAAGCTCGGAAGCGAATGAATTGATTTAGCTTAAATAATAGTATATTACGCGGGTGGCAAGGTCATTCTTTCGTTCCGTGGTTTGTGTATAATTTTTCATCAGATCGGGATCGAAAGTTCGATGAAAATGTAAATAAGAGCTTAAACAATATATAAAGTTAGATATTCAACTGTAAGGGGGAGACGCGTCCCAGCGTGGTGATTATTAGGCACAACCCAAGTAGTGATTAATACAAAGCAGCAACGGCCCCGGTATTCCTAGCTCTGGCAGCGGTTATGGTAACGGCGGGGCAGGGAGTGCTAAGAATCTTCGGAAGAGATTCCGCTGCCCACCCCGATGACTTGACCTGGCAACATACAATGCACGTACTTGGAGGACCGACAAAGAGGTTTTCGAACTGGAAGAAGCAGTAAACAAGTTACACTAGGATATTATAGGATTGTCCAAAGTCTG
This sequence comes from Elymnias hypermnestra, assembly GCA_015832385.1. NCBI lineage: Eukaryota > Metazoa > Arthropoda > Insecta > Lepidoptera > Nymphalidae > Elymnias > Elymnias hypermnestra. The sequence continues at coordinate 12,430,522 of JACTOM010000934.1, forward strand.
TAGAGGAGGAATAGGGGGAGGACACGTTAATCCTCGAATTCGGTAACTTGTTTTACTACCGGGAAGGTGAACTTCAATCTCAAGGTGGTGCACAATAGCATTGTAAAAGTTAACAGCGTGTCCAACAGGGTAGCGTCCCTGATACTCACAATCACCAAACGGTATTCGTTGAAGGTCATCCAGGTTTACGCACCCACATCATCGCATCCGGATGAGGATGTAGAGGTTATAAATGAGGACATATCCAAGGCCATGCATACCTCTGGGACATTCTACAATGTTGCGAAGGGAGATTTCAACGCAAAACTCGTCGAACGAAGTGGGGCAGAGTTGAGAGTTGGGCATATGGCTATGGGCAACGGAACCAGAGGGGACAGATGCTCGCTGATTTCATGGAAAGGGAGGGACTCTACCTGATGAACTCCTCTTTCAAAAAACAGCCGCTCTAAAAATGGACCTGGCTGAGTCCCGATGATTCCACGAGAAATGAGATAGGCTTCATCATGAAACGGAACATATTCAATGATGTCTCTGTGATCAATAAAGTGAAAACTGGGAGCGATCACCGCATAGTAAGAGGCATATTGAATATTTATTTATTTATTTATTCCAAATACTTACACTACCCTTACAGGAATCCTAATTCGATAGTGTAAATTCCAATTAAACATAACTATGGATTATAACATACAACCCACATTGCTGTACTTGTGAATTCACTCAGGGTGCAGCAAAATATATCAATGCGGTCAGCTACGAGGTTGAGGGTGCGCAGGGCGCGCGTCAGCGGCGCCTCCCCTAGCAGCTTAGTGCGTCCGATCGGCACCGCTATCAGTGAGGGCCGGCGCCTCCTCCACACATACCCGTCTGGAGCCCACAAACTTACCTGGCCTAATAAGTCTGCGTTACACGCTACACCTCTTATGACTTTGAAAATATAAGTAATGAGTGTGAGCTCCCTCCTAACTCTCAATTCGTTGTACCCTACCATGCCCAGAACGAATAGTGTTGGGTACATCAATGGATAATAGGGGTATACTCCATACATTTTCATATACAAGTACCTACAAAATTTGTTCTGGACTCGCTCCAACATGAGACTATACTTAGCTTCATGTGGAGCCCAGATGACTGCGTTTCCTTCTAGGTGGCTCCTGACCAGCGCATTGTATAAGGCGGTTATGGCCTTTATATTTGTGAATTCGCGGATTAAACGGAGCACGAACCCTAGATTTCTGTAAGCCTTTTTACAACATTTAATTATATGATTATGAAACGTTAGCTCAGAGTTGAATATAACGCCCAAGTCCTTGACTTCTGTCATGCGTAATACGGGATTCGCTTCAATCAGGTATTTACCCAAAACCGGGGTGTGTACTCGAGAAAAAGTGATTACTCCACATTTCTGGTTATTAAAAAGTAGGCGGTTAGATTTGCTCCAAGCTACCACCTTATCAATATCCGACTGTAGCTTCCTACAATCACTATTGTCTTTTATAGGAAGAGAAAGCTTAAGGTCATCCGCAAACAACAAGCATTTGGCCTCCTTGACCACCCCTGGCAGGTCGTTTATCATTAGAATAAACTGCAAGGGTCCCAAATTGCTACCTTGGCTTACCCCGGATCTCGTGTAGTATGGTTCCGACATATATCCTTTATAATCAACATATTGCTTCCTGTCTCTCATATAACTCGCAAACAAGTTGAGTAAGTGTTGGGTAAAGCCAACTGATGCTAACTTTTTTAGCAATACGTCGTGGTCTACTGAATCGAAAGCTTTTCGAAAGTCGAAGTATGCTGCATCAATTTGCCCCCCCTTGTCAACTATTGGCAATATATTGGTTAAGTAGCTGAGGAGATTGGTCGTTGTACTTTTCCCTGGCATGAATCCATGTTGAGCGTCTGACAGTTGCGCTTTTACTTGAGTATAAATATTTTTGTGAATAGCTGATTCGAATATTTTGGCAGGAGATGAAAGCACTGCCACCGGTCTATAACCATCCAACTGTGCACCCGACTTATCTTTCGGCACTGGTATCACTCTAGTTAATTTCCACGTCTCAGGAAAGACAGCTGCCTTCAAGCTTTTATTATATATGTTGAGCAATGGCTCTGCTAGAACCGACTGACAATCTTTAAAAATGTAAGGCGGTATGCCATCCGGTCCCGCTGACTTCTTCGGCTTTAGCATTTTAAATGCCAGCGTTACGTCTTTCAGTGTCAGTTGGTCCAAGTGGATGCGCGCCGCTCCGTTTTCAGTCCCGGCTGCCGCCATTGCCGCACTCACATTTAGTTCAGCTGGCTTGTTATTGTAAACTGAAAAGAAATGGTTGGCAAACTCGGTAGCGCACTGCTTAGCTGTTAACCGTACTCCATTCTGTACAATGTTTTGTGAACCTCTCGGCCTTCTTTTTGAGTATCAATATCAACGTACACAACGTAAATTTGAATATCAACGTACACCGAGAACGGTACAGACTACACTCTTAATCTCATGGAGCAAAGACAGATAATGAGTTTGCTATCTGCAGCGGAGGCGTCCGAATACCGGCATATGAATAAACAGATTTCCAAGTCACAAAAATGTGCAAATCTAAATGTGCTATTAAACGCAACAAAGGCTCCAAGGTGTTCGCAGGAGACCTGTCTGTTAGTCAGCGCTAGCTTACGCGGCTGAAGACCAGTAATGGCAAACTCATTGCGTCGAAACCGGAGATTTTGAGCGAGGTCGAGAGTTTTATGGACAGCTATACTCATCGACTTTCAAACCTATTGATATTTTGGCTACAGATCCCAGAGCCAAACTAACCCGACACTACACTGAACGTCAGTCTGTACGAGATTAGAATGGTTCTCAAACAGATGAAGAACAGCAAGGCACCAAGTGATGACGGAATCACAGCAGAACTCCTGAAGGTGGGTGAAAAACCGGTACTCAAAGTCCTTCAGCAAATGTTCAATTCCGTCATCCTCGATGGCATAGGAGTGTGGTAGTTCTGTTCTTCAAGAAAGGCGAAAACACCTTATTGAAGAACTACAGCCACTTGAACAATTCGGTTTCCGAAAAGGCTTTAGTCCCATAGACCACATCTTTACGCTGCGGCAGATTATACAGAAGACCGAAGAGTATAATCAGCCACTTTGATCGATTCAAAAGTCTACTTAAAGTCATTTAAAATACCAATAAATAAAATGAAAATCCTACTGAATATAAAAGAAAACGTCCTTTTTCTTTGTAGTATAATTGTAAAGTGTGAATCCGATTCTTTACATATACTCGTACAATTTATATGTAAATTGTCATTGATATAACAAAGTTTTAAAACAGTAACTACAGAGTTTTTCGTCAATATCTCTTCAGTAGAGGCAATCTACTGAACCATTGTTTATTTTATACCAACAAATACATTATTACTTGATTATTCAAATGAAATTTTTAGCGATAAGTTGCGGGTATATGCAAATGTTTTTATGTGTGCTGATGCAACGTATTAAAGAGAGAAGATGCAGGTTTATTTTGGCGTAAAGCCTTAGCATCTATTCATCTGATTTTCAAATTTCTTTCGCCAACAAGTCTTTGATGTCAACGAAAAACATAACTTATTTTTATCCTAAAACTTTCAGCGGATAAAGAAAATTTAGGTGCCTAAATAATATTAAACTTGGCGTAACGAAGTGTGGACGAGTTTGGTCTTAAATATCATTTTATCTATAGTACAGCGTGTTTCCATCTAAAACTGTCATCATCTATCATCAGATGATTATCTTGCCACTTTAATCAACACTATTTCTCAGCAGAAAATTACTTCGGCTTGATTAATTGAAGGCGTTACTTCGTTGCAAGATTCACAGAAGGTAGACTCCGGGCAATATATCACACGAATTAGTCACTTTAATTTGTAACAGATAGCTCCTGTTTATTATTATTATTTTTAATTTGTAGTGCAGTACAAAATAAATTTGTTAGCGCTACGTTATTAACACCTCTTAAATTTTCAATTTGTTTAGTTGATTCTTGTCACGTGTGACTAATTACGCGTGGTATAAATCGATTTCACCGAACTTAATTGAAGGATATCCCTGGGTTTTAATGGGTATTCTGACTTGTCATCAAGCTCAACACACTTGATTAGAATTTAGTCTGATCGGGGTGATTAAAAGCATTTCCCAGCGTCGAAAAGCCAGAGTCTCTCTCGTCCTGACACTTGTTCAACGAGGAGACAAGAGGTGTTCGTAACGACGCCTCCTGCCGTCCAGCCTCCTCTTCCGAAGAAGAGTGGTATCCGCACCAGCTTCCCGTTCTCGTCCCTTTGGCTCCTACAAAGAAATGACTGCCTTGAAGATAGAGGCAATTGCATACCATTGTGACTTACTGTCAAACATGTGTACTATACTTGGCAGTGAGAGATCCGCTCCGACCAGGGACACCAAAAGACTTCGCTGTGATCCCCAAGCCGGACATTCTGCCACAGTGTGGCCGCCATATCGACTTGCACACTACTCTCATAACAGACAGGTGACTCTTCACGTCATGCTATCTCAAGTAAGTACTAACCGAAACATCCATGGCCGGTCATTACCTGCACCAGGCTAAAGGACAGCAAGACCCTGTCGGCATAGGCCCTGACTCTTCGGACCTCGTCATTTTCAAGACGGTCATCTCCAGACCTTACAGCAATTCTGCACAGGTTAGTTGCCGCCAGGGCTTCCCCCTGCAAATCCCACGGGGGATCGCCCGCCAAAATTTCAGAATTGGCCTTGGGATATATAAATTTCCTCCCGATGTTGTTGAAAAGCAAAACTATGTCGGTAGATAAGGAAAGGGCAATCAAGCGCATGTTTCTTTTTATAAGGGACTTTAGTGTTTGCTGCTCTGGAATCGAATCCGTGGCTTTTTTAAACTAGAGTCCACGCATCTCACCGTTGCGTTTAAAGCTTTTATTAACTTAAGAATCATTAATCAAAATAAATAATTATAAGAGAAAACATCTCCAGCAAATTGCAACATCAAAGCGGCACTCGGCCTAACAAGCTGTTGCAATAATAGCTTGTTCAGAAGCAGCTATTGTAACACCTCGAGCGGCCGCCTAATGAGCTGGCGCTGGAGCTTTGCTTTATGCAACAATATGCAGAAAAAAATCGTAAATTGTTTGTTTAACCTTTTCATAGTATAAAACAAAGTCAGAAGCTTTGCTTAACGCAATTATAAACATAAAAATAATAGTATATTTTTCATTTAAAGCTTACGTATTATAAAACAAAGTCTGGAGCTTTGATTTATGCAAGAATAAGCAAAAAAGATCGCAAATTTTTCTTTTATTCTGTATATATTGTAAGACAAAACCGTCCGCCGCGTCTGTCTGTCTATTGGTGGTAAACCCTTAAAGTAGTAAACAGACTGTCGTGTGGTTTTCATCAATACATAGGTATATTCTTGATAAAGGTTTGTTTATATAATTCGTCAAGGTGTTTTGAAGCTTTCGTCGCAAATACTGCCTAATCCCTTAGAGTAATAACAAAACAATGTATGGTGGGATAACTCCTCTTTTATAGATCTGCATTAAAGTCTTCAATGGCATATATCTATTTTTTAAAGATGGCTCATTATAACCATTTTTTTGATAATCAAATTGGGTATGGGGCGCAAACGATATCGCGTGGCTCAGCTACAATATAAAATAAGGTCACATAAGTAAATCTCTCGGTAACCAAATATAAAAACATTGAAATTAAAAAAAAATAGATCAATAAATTCAATGAATTTATAATTAGCGTCTAATGAACTACGTAGATTAGTATAAGCTTTTATATTTTCTTTTTCATTTGTAACATTCTTTGAAAGCTATTTTGAATCGTCTAGTCTGACAAATTACAATAATTTAAGAACGCAGAAAACAAGCATTTCTATTGTGTGATAGACAACGAAGGCCGTGGAAATATTATTGAAATTGAATAAATAAAATAAAAGGTAAATACAAAAGAATGATGTTTAAAGACGCCATTCAATGTACAATATAACCCAACTGTATTTCTTTTCAAATTACTTTATTTTATCGGAAAGATAGACAAATATTATGTTTAATAGTTTCATAGAACTTGTTAAGGAGAACAATTTCGTCATACATGATTTTTGCAGAACTTTAACCGTTAACGTAGCGTACGTGACGGAAACTTTCAAAAGGAATAAATTTCCCCGTTTTCGCAACATTTTTCCTTATTGCTCAGCTCCTATTGGCCGTTACGTGATGTTATATAGACTAAAATCTTCCTCGTTAAATAGGCTATTCGATATTAAAAGAATCATTAAAATCAAATTAATAGTTCTTGAGATTTTTGTGTTCCAACAAACAAACAAACTCTTCGGCTTTTATGAAGTGCAGCTACATTTTTTCTTAAATTAATCGAAGTTTTTACTATATATTTAGAGATTATCATTCTCGAACTTAAATCTAACCTCTGGTCATGCAATTTTCGTAACAAATCAAGTATGTTGTGGTTTATTTTTAAACATAACCTCATTTGATAGCGAAACAGGTCAACCCGATTAAATTGATAGGCAAATTAAATTGAATCAACTAACTGTAAGGTTCGTTGAGCATAATAGATTATATTCAATACATGCAAGCTACCTAAATATGCTATAACTGACCGTAATATATACAAATAAATAGAATTTATGTGTCTGTTTGTATTATCAAATTATTAGCTTTTCACTAAATGCATTTGAAAACTCTTATATAGTTCGCGACTTTTGCACTTTTATTTCTTCTAGTCAGATAGTTTTGTTTAATTATTAATCCAAATAAAATATAAAATAAAGTAAAAGTAAAGTTCACAGAACGCTTACTCGTTGCGTACCGAACGTTTGTCAGTCACGTCTGATATATGGTCCATTTTGGCGGCAAAATCATTTCGTACTTTCCGTGCATCCAAGCGTTGCGAGTTTTAAAACTTTAATCTGTTTGTTTCGGTTAATCTTTGGACACACTGGACCGATTTTTCGGAGATTTTCATTAGCAGATAGCTGTTGTTATAATGATTAACATAACTACTATAATTACGAAAAAAGGCATCCTGTGTTACGCGTCAAACATCCAGTGTATAATATTATACTGTTTTTTAGTTTCCAATCCCGTTGAAATACGGAGAAAGTCGTACTTTCTCTTACTAGAGGAGTCACTTTGCTTTATTTAAAGCCCTCCTTTTCTGTCCATACTTTTAAGAAACCTCTGCTAGCAAAGGGACGAAGGTTTTTTTGTAAATATTCATTCTGCTATCAATTTTACCATTATTTTAAGTATTTTCCCTACTTCATGAGTTAAAGTGAAGCCATAAAGGCTTTTTTACAATACAAGCAGTGGCCTTCTCTTGCGAGGATGTCATCCTGCAAAAGGAGGTTCTAGACAGGCAAAGGGAGATTATGGCAGACGCTACTCCGTATCGCTAGAGGAAGGGGGCAGACAAGAGGCGCAATTTTCTCATCTACTCAAGTCGGATTCACCCGGGAGTGACAGAGCTGAATGCCTCAGCGGATATCTGGACCCCACCTCCTGGTTGAAGAGGGTTCCGTTGTATTTTAGTGGTCTCCTGGTGTCCTGGTTTATACTTATATAAGAATACAAAAAAAATCTACTTTATAACCCCAGCGTTCCCAAAACCAACCTTGGTGATTCAGCACCCATAAAAAGGATGTTAGTAACTTATAATAATATCAGTAAAGTTATCGATGTCAATATTAAGTGCGACAATGTCACAAAATTTAAAAAATTATTATCGCCCTATACTAGCTTCAATTTTATTTTGATTTCAGAGTCAAAGTCAAAATATCTTTATTCAAGTAGGCCTGTTACAGCACTTTTGAATCGGCAAATATCGTTTTTTCTATATATAATTCAAATGAATGACTAATGATAACATAAAAGAACGACTTACAATCTAAAGTTACGAGGGTTCCTTCGCGCCCTGATCTGAGAAGAGCCCACAACAAACATATATTTAAAATTTATTCTATATCTATATACATATAGAGCAATTCATTCACTCCCACGCTTTTTTGGCTTCTAAGTATTCTTTCAAATTATAGAATGATTTCTCAATTAGTTTTCTTTTAATAAAAGATTTTAAATCTCTTCTCGTCCCTTATAATTATTAAATATCATATTTATTTGTCGTTGTCATTTAGTTACAACTCTGTTATTCTTTTTATTGTAATGTGTTTTTTTCCTTTAGTGTAATTTTATTATATAAGCATGTTGAGGTTGAGCAAGTAGTTTTGCTTCTAATCAAAATCAAAATCAAAACATTCTTTATTCAGGTAGGCTCAAAAAGCACTTTTGAATCGTCAGTAGTCTGTCCGTTGGTAACAAATCTACCACCGGTTCGGAAAGTTGATTCCGCTGAGAAGAAGCCGGCAAGAAACTCAACGGTTACTCCTTTTGACATAGCTTTTTTTGTAGGTTACAATGTGTTTAGCTTTCATATGCAACTGGAATCATGTCTTAAATAATCTTCCACATTATAATATGGCTTTTTTATTAGGACATTTTAACATACTTCTTAAAACTATGTGGAGGCAAACCCAGAAGATTCAGTTATCTTATTAAATATGCGTATGCTCAAGACGACAAATGACTTCTGAACCTTTTTCACTCTAAAATATGGCATTACAAGTTTGTCTTTATTTCTTGTATTAAAATTGTGTGTTTCGCTCCTTTTGCTGTATAAATGAATATTATCACGGATGTATAAAATGTTATTTAATATATATTGCGACGGTACTGTGAGAATAGATATTTCTTTGAATTTTTCTCTTAATGAAACGCGAGATCCCAATTGGTATATGGCACGTATTGCTCTTTTTTGTAAAATGAAGATAGTTTCAATGTCCGCCGCCTTCCCCCATAACAGTATGCCGTAACACATAATGCTATGAAAATAAGCGAAATACACCATTTTAGCAGTTTCAACATCAGTGTATTGCCTCACCTTCCTAACAGCAAATGCAGATGAACTAAGTTTGCTTGCCAGAGTCTTAATATGGGCACCCCACTACTAAAAATTCTAAAAATTTTCATCTTTAAGATTTATTTGTAATTTACTTTTGTAAGATGCCATCTTCTAACCTTTTTGCGCCCTTTTTTAAATAAATACTTCATCCGACTTGCATAAAGCATTTCCCAGCGAAAAAATAAAATCAAGTTAGTACTTCGCTACATTGAAAAAACATGGCATAAACACTTATGCCGTAAAAGTTTTCAAAAACTGTTTATAATAACTAATTTGCAAAAATGAACCATTATAATAATTAGAATCTCTAAGGAAGGGGATTGCAATCAAGTTAATACTTGCCACATGAAAAAATGTGGCATAAACCTCGGGCGTGTCTGAAACATTATCGAGGGAGGGGGGATATAAAATGGCAGTAGTTTATCTTCAAAGAGCTTTACCGTTGATGTTTATGTGCGTTTAAGGTAAAGAGCCGCCATTTCTTATTTCTATCTGGACACTAATTGCTGGAGCATCCTCGGCTTCTCTCCTTTTATAGTTTCATATTTTATGAGCGCCATCGTTAAATTAAATAGACGATCTCTTTTAATATATTTTAATAACTGAGACTAAAGCTAAGTTTTTAAAAATTGCTTCGAATATTTTCATTTATGTATCGCATGTCGCATTATAACCGGCTGCAAAGTGAAAGGTTATTAATTTATGGAGGACCTTGTTTCCGATTTTTCAAAATTACATCACACAGTTTATTCTCGTGTATAAATATAATGATTCTCGCTCTCATCATGCCTCTATTGATTATCCCCCTTGTAAAACTACCCACTACAAAAATAATAACTGGACCAATCACAGTCAACGTTAACAATAATAACTTCAAGCGGAAGTTGTAAGTAAAATTGAGACAATTTCCGGAATAGCAATAAACTGGCAGTAGCACATATAAACGTTATACTGATACAATTGCTAAGACCTCAACATAACCTTAAATATAACAATATAACAGTTATCTAAATAATATATGAATAAACAGAATTGTAATCAAATTAAAATCAATCTAGTTAGATGATATCCTGGGCTTTAAAATCATGAGTTTATATGTCATAACACAGTGTAATCATTGTTTATAATAATTTATGTTGTCATGATACCGAATGTCTTGATTCATGATGTTATGACAGTCAATGATTTATATTGTCAAGACATTGAATGTTATAAGTCTTAATAAATAATTATACTAACGTGACGCTTAATTTTATGACTTTGAGTAAATTTTATTGTCATGATACCAAATGTCATGATTCCTAACATTTTTCCATTGATTAATATTTTTATACATAGCATCACGCCTCATTCCCATAGGGGTAGGCAGAGACAACATCCTTCCACTTGCCACGATCCTTGCATATCTCCTTCGCTTCTTTCAATCTCATTAAACCTTTCATACAAGTTCGTCGGTTTAGAGTACTCTTGACCTGGCCGTTATTTAAAATGTCCTGGATTTGGTCCAGGAACGTTCGCCTCGGTCTTCCCCTTCCAACTTTCGCATTCACTCTTGACTCATAAATCCTTTTTGTCAGTCTCCTTTCA
>JACTOM010000934.1:12445094-12455284 GCA_015832385.1 Elymnias hypermnestra
GGAAGACCGAGGCGAACGTTCCTGGACCAAATCCAGGACATTTTAAATAACGGCCAGGTCAAGAGTACTCTAAACCGACGAACTTGTATGAAAGATTTAATGAGATTGAAAGAAGCGAAGGAGATATGCAAGGATCGTGGCAAGTGGAAGGATGTTGTCTCTGCCTACCCCTATGGGAATAAGGCGTGATGCTATGTATGTATGTATGTAAAACCCAAAACTGCTCTGAAATATGTACGCAATTTGTGTAACGAATTTAACACGCCTAAGAAATAAAAGCTAGTAGGTATAGGTGAGGGCCAATAAATTCAACTAAGATTTGTGGATACAGCCTTAAAAAATAAAATAAGTACTTTAAATAAAATAATAAATAAAAAAATCGCCGTCAGATGGACTTTAAAAGTGCCAGTGATATATTTCTTTAACGGTGTCGGGTCTTAAATCTGATTCATCGAACAGAATGAGAATGCTCCACCAAAACGAATCTCAGTACAAAATTCGGTTGGCACTAAACTATTTAACGAAACGTATAACAGTTCCTAGCTAGGAGGTCTGCCCTCGACGACGGACGATAGGTAAGTGTCGAATATCGATCGAAGTATCGACGTCGTCGGGACAGTGGTGCCATCTTTCAGATTCGTACTTCGTTTCGTTTATCGACCGTATCATGGACCGTCTCCGACATCTATTATTTTCACAGCATTATGTCATATGGTATTTTACTTTGGGATAATGCTGCTGATATAGGTGCAATATTTATATTGCAGAAAATGGCTGTTCGTGCGATTTATGATATGGGTACAAGAGAGTTTCTAAGAAACAAATTCGAAGCACTGAAAATAATGACAATTCACTGCGTATATATATTAGAAAACTTGTACGTCCATAAAAATATTGACTCTTTTAGAAAAAGGTAAATGTACCTCATATAACTTAAGAAATAAAAATAAAATTGCCGTAAACTCTAGTAAACGTTGTCAGCGATAATGATTATTTTATTTGTAGATTGCTATTAAATTAAGATATTTATTTATTATGCTGAGGTTTTTATAATTATATCAGTAAAACGTTTACATATGCTACATCCGGTTTAACGCTATCCGGAAACTCAATTTTAATCAAAACTTGTGTTTAGTCGTCGTTTTCACGACGGCTGTGATTGGTGGACTTATTATTTTTTGAGTGGGGAGTTTTCACAAGTGGGTATAAGAAATGTAGCACAAGGGAATGGAGGAACAATCGCCTAATGACAGTTCTTAGTTTGTTATCCACTTTAGTATTGTGTTAAGTGTGTAATATAATAAGAATAGTTACTTAACCTACAAATTAGCGAGCGACTCTAAAACTGTTTCTATAACAAACTTCCAGTAGATGTTACGAAGATGTCACTAAATAAATTTAAATCATTTATTAAAAGGTAACTGATTGAAAAATCATTGAAAACTTTTTTTTTCTAAGTAATTCTTCAAACTATATTTGAAGAATTACTTAGAAAAAAAAAGTTTTATTACTACTTTATCTGTAAGGCTAGATTGTAATCTTATATTACAAAGTATCCAAAGGTTAGTTGTAATATAAAAAAATCAACTGAGTTTGTAGTGGGCTCTTCTCAGAACTGGGAGCGAAGGAACCCTCGTAAGTTTAGATTGTAAGTTATTCTTTAACACCCTCATCGACTGTCGTTCATTGACATAATATAATATGAAAAAAAAAATCTATTCAAAAGTGCTGTTAAGGCCTACTTGAATAAACATATTTTTAATTTGAATTTACTGAAGTTGATAAAACCGATTACGAAGGTAGATTTAAATGAAATCCTAACCGACGGAGATTCTAAGTATAAAATACACTCGAATATAGAGACATTTTTATTAACAACATAAAGAATAAAAATGAATTTCCAGATATCAAGAACAAGTATTTCAATACTCGAAACGTTCACAAATTTCTTACAATACTATTGGAGTAGATATTTTACGAAAAATTTCAGATATTTGCTGTCGGATAAATCGCTGAACATTTTATGTATTTCAAAGACTGATACATCGACGATTAAGATGGAGTCTTATATGAATGTATTGCTTTTATCGTATTGATATTGTATTTGAAATATTTATGAGATTACTAAACAAGACACTTCTTTAAATCTCCTTCAAAAGAAGGTATTATTTTATGCATTTCACTGCCAATAAACATTGTATAATAGTGATTAAATACACATTTTAAAAGTAAGACGCAGGCAGAATGATGATGGGTGGATAGTCCAACGATCGAACGGTCGTAGTGGAGAATAAAAGTTTGATAGATAAACAGAATATATTATCTAATAACATTGAAACGGTGAATCAGAGGTCTTGACAGATTGACTGGCGCTCGGTGGGTGGAAAGGATGGATCGGTTGATCATTCAGATGGTGCTGATAGTGGGTTAGTCGAACATCGGGATAAGACGGTCGGAGTGGCAAATAAACGTTTTAAAATTAGACAGGTGGATGGACTAACGAACAGTCGATCTATCGACCGAACGATCAGAATAGCAAATTAAAATTTAACAAATAAACAGATATGACAGGTCGGATAATTGAAATTGCGATCAGCGATCTCATCGATTGACAGATGGACTGGCGCTCGGTGGGTGGAAAGAATGGACTATCAGTCGGTCATTCAGATGGGGTTAAATGCAGATAGTGGGTTTTCGAACGTCCTATTAAAAAGACAGTCGGTCAAACTTTCGGAGTGGCAAATAAACTTCTAAAATTAAGACAGGTGGATAGGCTAACAAACCGTCGATCTGTCGATAGAACAATCAGAATAGCAAATAAAAGTTTATCAGATTAACTAATATACTAATGGTCGGATAAGCGATCTGATCGATTGACAGATAACTACATAATTTAGTAGCTCAACTTATGTCACGATATCTTATTTTACCAGACCCACAATCATTTAAAAATGTTGTCCTTTGCCACCAGACAACATATCCATAAATTAGCATAGGTACAATAACGGGCTGACACTCTGTGGGTAGAAAGGATGGACTATCGGTCGGTTATTCAGATGGTGTTAATGGATTGGTTGGACGTCTGAATAAAAAGACGGTCGAAGTGGGAAATAGACATTTGGATAGATTGACTAACGAGTGGTTTGTCGAACGTTGTCATGGAGTGATAGTTGGCTAGTTAAATGTACGGTTTAACGAATTAACTAATGTATACCTGTCTGCCAGAAACGGATGGACTAATGCACCAACGTAAATTGTTGAAGTTCAGACTGGTTTAATAAAGATCACATAAATGGACGTATTATAAAGATTTTAGTAACAAATCATAAAGGGATAAATCATATTACAAGTCAGAGAAAGTACACGTTCTTGAAATATATTGTTGAGGATGTTCACGAGAGCTTTGGATGGTTAGCATGAAATCCTCGTAAATCATTGAACGATTTATTAGTTTGTGAAGAGAAATGATCTCGTGTCGAGTAAGAATGAATAAATTTGCTACGAATTTAGATAAACTTGGCAACTTGGAGTTCGTCTGGACTTAAGAATTTCTCCGATTTAGATAACTTAATAAATGCAATCAAATATTCATATTCCTAGAAAAATGATTAGAACGAAGTGTTCCAAGTTTATTCAAAATTAATGCAAACGTCGACGGTTACGAAAAAATACTCGCAAAAAATCATGGTAATTATTCTTTTAACAAGTATTTTAACATTAAAGAGATTTCAAGAGCAAAATCGCAGCCATGGCGGCTTAAATCGAGGGTATTTTGAAAATTCGACCGTTTAAAAACAATAGAAAAACGTATGTATAGAAATTTCTTTCAAAAATATCCCAAAAGTAACGCTCGAAGTAATAGTAAAGGATACGTATAAGATTCACGTGGAAGAGACGTAGTACCTGCGATGTTTCATTTGGGATTTTGGGGCTTATCATCATATAAATCATAAGATTTATGTCTCATAACCGCTTTATATTTACAGGAATAAGGACCCAAAGGTCTGTTTTTATACAGCCCATGCAAAAGTGACACAAGAAAAATAAAGACTTTTGTTAATTTATTTGTGTCAGTACTTAAACTCGTTGTATAAAAAATAAAAATTCATCTTTAAACCTGTCGATAGACGATGCTGTAGCTATTATTATTAATGAGTTTTTCTAAATTGATATCGGGAACATTACGTGTTTGAACATTATAATCTGAGTTAATTAATAGTGTTTGATTGCACCGACATTACTCATCAACGTCCACAGTATGGAAATCAAATTATGGATGCCACTAATGACGATGTCAGCGGAGAACCCTACGCCCCTTTGCTTTATGCTTGCTTCTCTCTTATTCTCCGACATATATATTAATACGCGCTGCAGAAAGTTCAACGATTTTACAAAAATTTCGCGCACAGCGAAGTATGGAAAATCTCACACTTATAGTTTATGTAGAGAAGGATTGTAATACGATATTATTAAAAAAAACTATGCGCAAAAAATACATAAAACACACATTACAATCTCGCATACAGAGTATATATTGTCTGTCAATCGCTGACAGTTACGTCAAACGTCATAAGGTTACATTAAAAAAGTTTATATTGTTAAAAGCACTAAGGAGGTTACATTAGAAACTATTGTATGCCATTTTATTATTAAATATTAGATTATTTCTTTTACGTCGGTTTAGAAAGAGGTTGTGTGTCGATTATTCGACGGTTTGTGATTTTATATTTCCGAATATGAAAGTCAAGGACATTTAGCAAACGAAAGTTTTGCTACAAAAAAAAACATCGTTCACTGACAGATTTTGTATCATTAATTAAATTATGGATACATGTATATTAATTTCAATAGACAGCAATTTTTTTTGCATGGATTTTTGTTTAAAAAAATAAATTATAAAGATATTTTAAAGTTTTTTGAAGTGAAACGTCTTTAGGCGCATGAGGATACAATTTTAACGGATGTAACGCGTGGTGCAGCGTATTTTATGCTACCGCGTTTTAAGTTATGAAATCGCTGAATTATCGGGAATTATAAACAATAAAAAGCATTTTCCTGCTGTACTATGAAAAGAACAAAACCTTGACATAATCATTTTCTTAACAACTGTATACAATCTACATACTAATTATTATAACCTATTCCAATACATTACAGAAGACTAGGTAGTTTTAATATTCACAAATAACATTTTAATTTGCCACTCGTCCATTTTATAAATTTTCTTTTCTAAATTACAAATTCAATGAATAATTTTTAATATTGACGAAAGACGTGAGCATTTTTATTTATTTACAATTAGTAATTTGAGATTTCAATAAATTATTTGTATTAATTGTCGACATTTAATATTTTAAAGACAATTAATTCATTATATTCCTAAAACATTCTCTTCTCTCACACACTTTTCTATGATACAATTGAATCCATCGTCTCTAGTTTAATTCCTGTTAAAACCGTAAAGCATGATAGCCATTATCCTTTTTGGTACTCTAAATCTAATTAAAAATATCTGTGAAAAACTGAAATACCATTAAAAGTAGAAGATCTATAAACGATTTACAGACTATCAGACAATTGGAATGTTATGAGAGATATATTTCCAATGCCGAGATAATAATCAGAAGTAACAGCAAATTTTTCTGGACCTTCGTGAAATCTAAGAAAACCCAGAATAGTATACCCAATAACGTGAAATTCCAAAATATATCTGCAAATGATGGAAAAGCAATCTTGTTAATTTTTAATTATTTCAAATCTGTTATTGCACGTTTGTCTGACTTTGTTTCACACAATTGTGTTAATATCGGTTCTGTTGAGATTTCGCACAAAACAGTTGTAAAATATCTTAAACTGCTCGATGTGAGTAAGGGGTATGGCCCCGATGAATTACCGCCATTTTTCCTAAAGGCATGTTGCGAATCACTCTCTTTTCCTATCTTCCTACTATTTAATAAATCATTGAGGTCCGGCACAATGCCTTCTTTATGAAAGCGCTTTTACGTATTTCCAATATTTAAAGGTGGAAATAAATACGAGGTACAGAACTATAGACCCATCTCGAAACTGTGCACGATTGCTAAATTGTTCGAAAAAATAATTTATGATAAAACTTTTCCATTGCTAAGATTGGTTTTAATTGAGCAGCAACATGGGTTTATATATAAAAGATCCACGGAATCTAATGTATGCCATCTTCTTCATCATGTCGCTATATCGATGGATAGTAGTCAGCAAGTAGACGTCGTGTACACAGACTATTCTAAAGCTTTTGTCAAAATTTCGCATACACTATTAATTGACAAACTTTCTAGAGTCGGTCGGAGATCTGTTACGTTGGATCTGATCTTCAAAATCGAAGCCAAGCAGTAACAATTAAAGGGTTTTGTTCTGCGTTTGTACTAGTTTCCCCAGGGGTTCCCCAGGGCTCTCACCTTGGTCCACTGATTTTTAATTTATTTATTAACGATATTACTAGCATAATACATAACTTCTCAATACTTTTATACGCTGATGATATGAAAATTTTTAGACTGTTCATTTTTGCAAGACGACCTGGACTGAATATGAAATTATTGCAATGTCAACTTATTAAAGTTGAATGTATCTAAATGTAATGTCATATCTTTCTCACGTAAGGTTACCACGATTGAGTTTAACTATACTATGGATAATTATTCGTTAAAGAGAGTGAGAGACCTGGGTGTATATCTTGATAATCAACTGTCTTTTAGTTATCACGTGAGATATGTAACTGCTAAGGCTTACCGCATGCTTGGATTCATTATGAAAGAAATAAAGACTTTAAATGCAATTTCACTTTCATATCATTGTACAATTCCTTGGTGCGACCAATTTTAGAATTTGGTTCCACAATTTGGAACCCAAAATATAAAATATAAATCGAGGCCATAGACAAA
Source organism: Elymnias hypermnestra (assembly GCA_015832385.1). Lineage (NCBI taxonomy): Eukaryota > Metazoa > Arthropoda > Insecta > Lepidoptera > Nymphalidae > Elymnias > Elymnias hypermnestra. Next base: position 12,452,015 of record JACTOM010000934.1, read on the forward strand.
ATACAACATAAATTTATTAAACATCTAAAATATAAAAGTAAAGGTGCTGACACCTTACCTGTTATTGTCCCACTCGTTGATCGTGGGACACTAAGAGATGAACTATTTTTATACAAGTTATTTAACAATAGCATTGACGCTGCATACCTTTTGAGTTGTATAGAATTCAGTTGCCCAAATTTCCGTACATGCCACTCAAGAAAATGTTTGTTTAGCCCAGCCTATGTCAAGACGAATTTTGCTGCTAACACTTTTATCTTTAGAGTTTGCAGCCAATACAATACGAGATTTTCTGATGTTGATCTATTTGCATGCTCCTGTTCAGAATTTAAGAAGCAAATTTTAGCTAATTTATAATTTTTTTTTATACATTCTTTATTTAATCTATAAAATGTTAGTTTTGTATTATATTATTATTGCCTGCTCTTTATGTAGTTATTATAAGTGAAAAGTTCACTGGTCTATGTATTGATTTTATTACTTTTTAGTTGTAAGCACAAAATGTACTGTTTGTTTTCCGTAATAAAATAAAACACATCTTCCTTTTCCTTCCATCTAAGTCTTGGAGATCTAAGATTAGGTTTAAGATTTGTATTATAAATATAAACAAAACTTAAAAATTAGTTTGCAAAAGAGGTTTCACTTCTGGTGTGTGTACTTTGTACACACGACTTTTTACTTTTTTTATTTAAATTTCATATATAGTTTGAAAAAATAGGCAAATTACAGTGGAGCGTTTGACAATTTTAACAAAAAATTTCAACCACTGGCGACTACTAGTTTTAATAAATAAACGAAACACATTTCACGAAGTTTGTATCTCATTATAAAAATTATACGCCTCGCTCGTGATATATTTTTAGAAACCCCTAATGAAGGTAGGTAACGATAATTGCTACGTCAATTACGTTACAGGCATATTATACGGGGCTCAAGGCTGAAGTATGTCTTTTATGTGAAGCCGGGTAAACAGTTTTTATTTTAATTATCTTGTCTCACATCTATTAACTATTTCTTTAACTAATATTTGAAGCAAATCGGAAGGCGTAATAAATTGTTTAATAAGAATATCTTTTTTCTTTAATCGGGTATATAAAACCTCGTGTTTGTCATCGATCACCTTCGAAACTATAACTATCGAAATTTTTATAATTTTTATAATATCTTCTTACTCTCCCCCTTCAATCTCAAATCGCAATCAGAAGTCGCGAATTAATTTCTAACATTTTATGAGTTAATGTTATCCGACTGCACAGAATATATAAATTAAACGCGTACATGTACAAATATAGTAATTTTAATTAATAGTCATTTAACTTATCAACACCAGTTATGTCACACTATATACTTTATCACAATTTACCATACAAATGATTCACTGATGTACGACACACAATAAACACTTTACTGAGCCACTGATACAACTCGAATGAATCTCCGTTGTGACGCGATTTAACACGAAGACTTTTTCCCGCGGCAACGTCTCGCTGGCGTTCATTTCATCAATGCTGCCACCTGTTTCCGCCGGAAAGCTTGCGACAACATTAAGTATAAATTCCTAATGTATCGGACATGGTTTTGCTATCAGGCTCTTTGATTCTGAGATTCTTTCCAAAGTAAAATACGTGATTCGCAGCGTATGGAAATCGTATTTTGATGAAAGATCCACAACAAAAGGGATCTGGTATAAGACCAGGCAGAGCGACCCTCCGCGAGTATCCTGGTTTGGACATGCTACCTTAGGTAGAATCCACATTAAGATATAGATAAGTATATTTGATTAAAAAAAGCGGCGGCATCGAACTGCACTCCATGCGGCCAATAAGAAGACGTACAGTATCTTCTGGAGTGCATCAGAACTAGGAACGAAGGGCAATCGCTGATAAACCGCAATGGTCTAAATTGTTTTCATGTTGGCCTACTGCAGAGCATTCTGAGTAGGCCAACGTCAGAAATAGCTGTAGAATTTTATAATATGATACTAGCAGGTTATCAGTGATTTATATTAAAGCTAAGTTACGTTGGGGCTGACATGTCTTGTGGACAAAAGTCCCAAATATCCTCTAGATTTTTTATTAATGATAAATTTTAAAGCAGGTTTCAATTGATATACGATTTAAAATAAACGATGACCTAAATTTATACATGAGCTGATAATGATCGAAATTACAAAACCAGAACTCCTAGTTCTATTTCTAAGTTGTTTAGTTGATTATGGAAACATTGTTGATTTGTGGAAGTAGCTTGATAATTATTATCATCTGACTACAAATTACGTTTTTATAAATAGCGTTATCTGATCGATTTTCTGACAATTAGTTAAGCTCCAGCTGTAGTACCGCTCGGATGTATTTAAAAGAAATTTTGTTGGTAAAAAGCAAATCACTGTATTTACACTTGGATTTAATTGTGAAAGACTGTGATAAGCTGTGTCGCCTGTTGTACCTTTATTTCTCTTATATTTAAGTTTATTTCATTTTATATTATTATTGTAGACGTGCAATTAAGTTTATAAATGAATAAATAAAACAAGCTGTGTGTTTACATATAACACACGCTTTTAGACATTATCAAACTACAAAGCAAAATAATTCGCATTAAAAGAATTAAATTACTGACGAGAATATTTAATGTCACTGTTCTAAAATCGTGGGGTGTCTTTATGAAGTTCTTATACCCATTACATTTTGTTAGCAATTATTAATTTATAAGGAGATGTATTGTAAAAGCGGAATTTGTACAATTATTCACTTACTAGGATTATTGTTTAAAAGGAAACGGAAGTAGTCTTTCGTGTATCTTTACCCGACGTTTCGCCCCACCAATGAGAGAAGCGAAATAAAACTCGAGTAAAGATACACGAGGCAGTACCTTTATGGTGATTGATAGTAATCAAATCAAATCAAATCAAAATATCTTTATTCAAGTAGGCATATTACAGCACTTTTGAATCGTCAAATATTTTTTATTCTTTTCTTTTCCACACTCTAATTCTAATATACGTCTGATGATGGTACTCAAAATCGGCTTAAAATCTAAAGTTACGAGGGTTCCTTCGCGCCCTGATCCGAGAAGAACCCACAACAAACTCAGTCGGGTATTTTTTTTACCATCATCATTACAATAACATATTAGTTTACTATATTTCAATTAAAATTAGAGCAATTCGTTCACTCCCAGGCGTTTCTATCGTCTGAGTAATCTTGCAACTTATAATACGATTTTTCTATCAACTTTCTTTTAACAAAGACTTTGAATTTATTAATTGAC